>JANHFR010006238.1:38088-52342 GCA_032468015.1 Mimophis mahfalensis | reverse complement strand
GGAGGCTATCGGTGGCAGAAGGTGGTCTCGCAGATACCCAGGTCCTAAGCCATGGAGCGCTTTGAAGATCATAACCATATGGGGGGGACTTTATTGGCGGTTATTGGTGTAGCCTCTGCTGTCTCTGCCAGATGGAAGGAGACTATTCTGAAAAACGTCAAGTGAAGTCCAGTAGATTGCCAACCTCTAAAATGTTTGTCTTCCATGTAATCGCTATCACAAGGCAAAGGGTAGGAAATATTATTTTCATTCTAAAACAGATAGGTCTAACTTCAGCCTATCTTGGCAATTGATTGGAAATAAGAGGAAGACTCTGTTGTGATGACATGTCTTCAGCAAATAGTTGGTGTGCCATTTTTACACGGTAATCATAATTGTGGAATATTTTTTCTAATTCTACACAACACGCTCTTATCATCTATTCATAGAACAGTGGTAGCACAGTGGTTAGAATACAGTACTGCAGGCTCCTTCTGCTGACTGCCTAGTGCCAGCAGTTCAGCAGTTCGATTCTCACTTGCTCAAGGTTGACTCAGCCTTTCATCCTTCTGAAATCATAAAATGAAGGCCCACATTGTTGGGGCAATGTGTTGACTCTGTAAACCACTTAGAGAGGGCTGTAAAGCACTGTGAAGTGGTATATAAGTCTAAGTACTATTGCTATTCATTTAATAATTTATATATTGGCTTTATTACTGATTATAGAGAAATAAATAAAATCCAGTAGGTCCCCCCTACCCATTTTTTCCTCTTTTACTGTTAGTTTGCATCAAAGAAAAGTGGGTTATGCATTCCATTCCTTCCTTCCTTCTATTTATTCATTTATTCCATGGCATGTGTTTAGGTCCATAGCAGTGAATCGAAAAATAACTTTCACAGTTCCTAGACAAGATGGTATATCTATGAAATAGGTGCTAAGAAAACATGGAAAACATACAATTTCAGTGTTGTTTTCTTGACTTAATGTGCTTAGAAGCAAGACAAAAAATGAGATTCTTTTTATGTAGAAATTTGAAATCTGTTTGAAATCTGTCAAGACATTGTGACTAAACTTGAAGTTTATTTCATATATTTGTTCACATAACTCAGGTTAAGAATAGACATAGAAATGGGGCTTCATTTAAGTATAATGAATGTAGTTATATAAAACTAAATACCACAATATAAAAGATGCTCAAAGTCATAAATAAAAAAATACCAATGAACAGAGCTCTTTTCTAGTAGTGAAAATGTATGATGTATTAATGGGAATATAAATGAAGGATGACATATATATAAATTTTTCTGGTTTATTTTCTTCCAGAGGACTGAGTACCCAAGGGCATAATATCAAGTTTATGAGGGACGAAGCATTGCTTCCAAAATAGTATTAGTTTTGCACCATTTATGATGAGAAGCTATGGATAGCTACATTAGAAAGAGGTTGGCAACAGACTTGGGAATTATTGTTGTTTTTTAATCTTCTCAATGTTTTCCAGGACAAGGCTATTTATTATTCTTATTTTTCTCAACCAGGCATTGGAACTTTCAATGCATTGGAACTGCAACCCAACAACTGTAGGATATCTGGCAGGTCTAGTACTAGTACCATTGGGGAAGGCTATAAACTTTTGTTCAGTCTGCTATCTTCCCTTTGGGGGGAAGGTTGTAAAAAAAGGTGGTTGCTCAACAGGTCCAGGGAATCCTGGATTTCTTGGACCCCTTTCACTCAGGATTTATGCCTAGCTATGGGACAGAAACAGCTGTGGTCACCCTTATTGATGATCTCTGATGGGAAAGGGATAGGGGTAGTGCAACCATTCTCCCTTTCCTGGATCTCTCTTTGGTCTTCAGTACGGTTTACTATGGTATCCTTTTGGGCCAGCTATGTGAGTTAGGACTGGGTGACAGTTTTGTGCTGGATCAGTGTCTTCCTCCAAGGTTGGCATTGACATGAAATGATAGGTCCAGCTTCTGACTGCTTGCTTGCCGTGTCCCACAGGGCTCATCTCCTCGCTTGTTTAACATCTACATAGAGCTCTTGGGTGAGATAATCCATCATTATGGATTGAGATATCATCAATATGCTGATGATACTCAGCTCTACATCTCTACGGTAGTGACCCAACTGCATTTGTCCTCTCATGGTGTCTGAAGGCTGTAGAGATCTGAATGAGGGATAACAGACAGAATCCTGGCAAGACTGAGTGGCTTTGGAACATGGAAACTCAGGATCTAAATGTTTGTTATCCTTAGTTCTGGATGGGGTTGCACTACCCTCTTCAGACCCAGTTCACAGCCTAGAGCAGTGGCTCTCAACCTTCCTAATGCTGCGACCCTTAATACAGTTCCTCATGTTGTGGTGACCCCCCAACCATAAAATTATTTTTCACATACACCTGTATTTGTATTGAAATATGTGTTTTCTGATGGTCTTAGGCGACCACGTGAAAGGGTCATTCGACCCCCAAAGGGGTCGAGACTACAGGTTGAGAACCACTGGCCTAGAGGCATTCCTGCACTCACATTTCTTGCTCTAAGAGCAGGTGATGGGCATGACTAGGAGAGCGTTTGCACAGCTATAGTTTGAGCATTCAACTGAGACCTTTACTGGATCAGGCTCCCTGGGTTCAGTTACTTGAGCCCTCATCATCTCTCATCTGCCATGTACTGCAAGCTGACCTTGAGATCCATGCAGAAGTTTCAGGTGGTACAAAGTGAGGCAGCAAGAGTAGTCTGTGGGGCCTGTAGGGTGGCCCATATTGCACTTCTGTCTGCAAAATTCACTGTCTACAGGTCTGCTTCCAAGTGTGGTTCACGATGTTGGTTATGGCTTTTAAAGCCGTTAATGGCACAGGTCCAAGCTATTTGATGAACTACCTTGTCCCATCCTATTCATGCTGGCAGACATTCCAAGATACTTCAGATTCCATCAGTAAAAGAACTATGACTATCAGGATCCAGAAGAAGAACCTTTTCTGCTGCAATGTTTGTCCTTTAGAACATTTTATCATCTAAGATAAGATCTACCTCCATTCGTGATCTTTCTGCAAGAGCTTGAGGATCTGACTGTGCCAGTGTGCTTTGGAACCAAATGGGAGAGTTCCATGCTGGAGATGGCTGCTGGATTGATGGCAGGCTCCGCCCCCACCTTGTTGTTGTTTTCCACCCCTCCTTTTTTTTTTTTTTTTTTGCTTATCATATTGATATATTCTCATTGTGGTTTTTTTCCCTGCTTATTTTATTGTTCTATTATCTTACTTTTGTTCCATTTACACTTATTATTGTCATAAACTGTCCAGAGTGGCAAAGTAGGTGGCAAATAAATTTAACAAAACAAACAAACAAATAAACAAACAGGAAAAACGAAGTGGTCTTGAAAGCTGCTGCCTCTGTGACAATGCCAACCATTCTATTTTCCATGTATATTTCAATATTATCCAATGGAATTCCAATAATGAGCCTCTGTCTGTCTAAGTGTAGAGAAAAACATGTAAGTTGTCAAGAAATGGGTCTTTCATGAGTTCTCCCAGAGAAAATTAGATTATTGCCAAATCCTATTCCCTTCTCCCAATATTGTATTGACCCTTCTTTCTCTGCCTTTAGTATATCTATAAATCTACATTTATCCAGGCCTAAATCTTTTTATTTTTCATGTTTATGTTTTTGTCATTTTAGTCTGTGCAGTCGGTTCTTTTTTAATTAAATCACCCTGGGTATTCATTGTGAATAGATAAGTAGTAGTATATAAAGCAACTGTATAAACATATTTTATTAGTAAGTATTGCAAAGTTTGAGTCTCAATTAGAATTAATTTATATCATAACTGTTTAACTACTTTGATGGTAATAAGTATAAGGCTATGATATATCTGCTATAAACTGGAACATAAACATTCAGGATTATTTTTCTTTTTCACTTACAGTTTCTTAAATGTACAGTTATACAACTGTAGGCTTAGCAGGTAACAAATAAAGAAGCAAAGTGATTCAAATGAGCTTTTTAGAGAAGTGTGAGCTATATTAGAAGGATATTATGCACATCTAACAAAGGTTCTAATTTACATAATATTTTCATGCACTGATTTATATATATTGGTGCAACCATCACAAAACCTCTGAAATTTGAACTTTGAATTCAGATTGAATTTCACTGTCTTTCAAGAAAGAGGATTCTTTCTCATCTCATCTAAACAAGTTGACTGCTTGAATGGAAACCTGATGGTATTAACTAAAAAAAAAGGATGTGTGTATGTTTGAGATTGTGGAATGCTTTTGCAAATTATCCATTAACCTCCCCTTATCATGGCATAAGTCAAGGAAAAATGTTAGCTTGAGCTTAATTGAAGATGATAGCTCTATTGCTTTTGGCTGATGGGATTTTCTCCTTTGTTTATAGTTCAAAATAAAGCATCTAATTATATTCCAGGTCTTGTTAATCTTTAGCTGTTTGTCACAAGACCAATGCACAGATAAGTGCACATGGAAGAATTTAATGAATTTTGGAAAGCAAGACAAGTCTGTCACTTTCTTAGCTCCTTTTCGTCTATTTTCAAAAATACTATTACTGCTTGCTGGAATAGATGCAGGGAATTAAAAGCAACTCCATTATTTAAAACTATTGAAAATCATCCATGCTTTATGTCTCAGCTTTAGAAGCCATTTTTCTTAGAAGCTTCTGTTCTGCCACATTTTAGTGCCTGGGAATTTGGGAGAGGGGATTTTAGAGAGGTGAAAGTTTAGACATAACAACATTCTTCTTCTGAGTCAAGGCCGTGTCATCCTGCACCTGGGTTAGGAGTGGTTGAAGTAATGTCTCAAATTGGGATGACTGGTGATTGGATCATGTGATGGACTTATGGGTGCTGGGATGTGTTTTGGATTTCAGCTACGAAGGGAAAACCTGAAACTTTCAGATTTCGGTTTTCCCAGATGTGCCAATATGACTTCTCTGAATAAATTCTTACTTGCATGAACTTTGTCTCTGAGTGCTGAATGGATATAGGGAGTTTCATTGGAATGCTGACATTATGTGTTTTAATTTATAGAACTATGATATGTTAGCAGAGCAGATGTTTGGGTCAGCTGAAGGGATAACAGGAAAAGGACCTAACTAATTATGGTGACATTTTTGTCTTGAAGAAAGGCATAAAAACTAGAAAACTACTGATGGTGTAAAAAAAAAAATCCATACATCTGCAAACAAATCGATCCATTGTTGATATTTCACCATAGAATAAGTAATAAATGCAAATACACTTCTTTCCACTAGGTGGTGCGTTGCATACTCAAGCATTTTTACTATTAGAAAAAGTCTGATCTTTGGTTTAAACTGGTTTCTGCAATCCCATTTCATGTAATTTTATTTGAAGGCTTGCAATATCAAGTTTGAAGGAATGGAAAATATATCAGTTACCTGGTTACACTTAGTAGATGATTGCCAGAGACTATTTTATTGGGATTGAGTTATGTATGTATGGCATTTTCTGTGAGTATTACTGGGCTTAAAATATTATGAACAGCCTAGAAAAATGTCTCCATGATGCCATTCTATTGGATTAAAAAAAGTCTTATTTGCTTTTCTTGGGTTTACCTTTTCTGAGAATGAGATGAACTTTAAACACTATATTTTGAAACTCATGACTACCTTTACTGGTTTAGGTCTGAGCTTGACAATTTGGTTGCAAATGTTTCACCCAATTTAAGGAGATATTTCCAGTGCACTTTGGATCAATCCAAGATGTCTCCATGACTGGGGATGAAATGTTTGCAACCAAATCACCAAGCTTGGAGCTCAAACCAACAACATAACTACCAACCCAAGCTACTAATATTCAAAGACATTTCAACAGCATGTATATACAGTGAAACCTTGGCTCGCAACCACAATCCATTCCAGGATTGTGGTTGAGAGCCGAAGTATTCGCAGCTTGATGCTTCTGTGTATATGCTTCTAGCATGCACCAAAGCCAAAACGATGTGGAAAGGAAGCTTTCCATGTTGTTTTTCATTCGCAAGCTGAGTTTTGGATTGGAAACCGATCCGAAACTTGGCTTAATTTTTGGGTTGGAACCCGAATTGTTTGTGAACTGAGGCATTCACAAGCCAAGGTTCCACTGTGTATCCAAATACTATCTGCAGATGTTACAGCATAGAGGTTCTAATATATGGCTGCCAAGCATCACTAAAGCCATATTTTCCCTGTTACTACTTTAATCCAATGGAAACAGTTTGGTCTTTAATTTACTTCTGGATACGAAGAAACTTCTTCAGATTTGAGGAAGTCCATTTTTCTCCCACAAGTTTATCAATGTATGCTTGTATTTACCACTTGAAGTGGTAGCCACATTCATTGTCCAGTTTCAGTTTCCATGAGTATGACCTGACTGTTTTGGCAAAGAACAAGTGATTTGGGCCTCTTTCATTCTTCTCATTCCCTTATGCATAATTTTTCTTTCCTGCTCCGGGAACACCTTGTTCTACTGAAACGCCTCCACATATAACAACTTCAAATCTGTTGTGTAATTCACATTCAACTTCAAGCACTAAATGTAGGAATCACATTGGGGCAGATTTTTTTCAGTTTTACTCTGTATAACATGAAAAGTAGAAATGGATAATAGAACTTAAGCATTTTTGTGTACAGATAAATGAGCTGGACTTTTTTTTCTTTTTGGAGAGAATTTTTATTTTTTCTTTGCTTTTGGGGATATTTGGCTTCTCTTCTCCATCTTTGTATTTCTCTTTTCATTTATGCATTTGGATTCTCTTCATTTTTCTATCTTGTAAATAATAATATGTATAAGAAGCATTTAGTGCTTTCTATGTTCACCTTAACTATAGACAGAGTATCTAAGCAACAGTATTTTGTTTAGCAAGCATCTTTGATGCACATATGAATTACAATTTTTACTCACTACCAGGAACAGCTTCTTAGTGGGATAAATGAATTTGACAAGTTGATTTTACTTAGATTGTCATTTTTTGACCGTTAAATTCATCCTGCCATGTTTCTATCTGCATAAAAAACAACTGATATGTATTTAAATGCACATTGCACTCTCTATTATTTTTTTAAAAAGTGGGCAGAAGTTTATATTTTATTGACGTTGAATGCTAATTTAGAGTTGGGACAAAAGACTGGAGGGCCCATGATCACATGCAGTCTTTGAAAGCTTTGTGTTTGCCCTTTGCACTCCTTCCAAAATTTGCTGTTATACTGAAAATTTTAACTTAACAGAAAGAGAAAATTATTATCTGGAATAACAGTAACTGTATAAACTATAACTAATCATTTCTTCTCATTTTAAATATATGTGATTGAAATTAAATTAGATCGAATATATATTTTTGTTCATTTTGTGGAGGGGGAGATGCTCCTTGAAGGGCTAGACTCACTGCTCCTTGGCTTGAAAAGATTCAGTCGTTCAGGAAACCCAAAATAGGTAAGTGCTTACTAAACACAAGCTGTATGAATATATCCCATGATTCTAGTGTATATCTATCACTTATACAGTATCATACATATTTATTTATAAGTTTACTTATAGATTTATTTTAAATAAATTGTCTTATTAGTGCTACCTTTTTTCCATATGTTTCTCTGTAGTAACACAGCATTCCCTTCCAATAATTTTTATTATAATAACTGTTCCTGAGTGACAAATCACTTCCACTATGAAAGACAGAGGAACAGTCATCTGATAACATACTATTTTGATGTTTTCCAGGCCAAATTTAACACATTTACCCTTACAGTAAATACAAATGCATTTACCAAGTGAGTCTCCTATATTGATATAGAATCCTCTCACATTATTTTGTTCACAATCTCTTTTCATATAGCATTTGTTCTCTATTTATCTACAAATTAAAATAATATGAAAGCTGAATACATATAACCACAACAATAGAATTTAGATCACAGATTCATAGATATTCCAGCATTATCTTAAAGTACCAAATTATATCCAATTGCTATTCTCTTTTTGTATCTGTCTTTGTCTACACAACTGCATTATGAATTTTGGCTTATTGCGCAGCTCACTTCCAGGTGCTAAAACATCCAATTCATCCCTGATGTAGAAAGTGGAGCTGATTCAGAAATGTCAACAATCAAGATATTGAGAGCAGAAGTGAGCAGATCTGTCAGAATTGTCATTCTTTTATATTTTGCAGACTGAAACCTCTAACATTTTCTGATTAAGGAACACTTTATTTGGTCTGATTTGAAATTGTGACCTAAAATGGGACATAGACTTTGTGTCAGGTTTGCAGATGAATAAACATGATCATATTTTAATGTCTACCATTAACATCAAATAAGATCAAACAAGACAATTCTTAGCAGTTTGTCTGTCAATGAAAAAAGTTACATATTTAGCTGCTAGGTTTTGTGTGCTTATGTGTGACTTTATTATATCACACACTGATATGAATCATTACTACTTCTAGAATGTCACATAAAATTACCTCTAGATACTGTAACATGCTCATCTATAATCTGGATGTGAGTCTGTGGTAATGATATAAGTGAAGCTTCTGTGATGTGGTTGGATTGCTTTTCAAGATGTTTACATGAATTCACTATTATAGTGAGAGCCAGGTACAATGCAGTGCATTGTGTCTATATGAAAGTTTATTGTCAAGACTGATAATTTCCATGTAACTCTAGATTTAAAAATAAAAACAAGAAAAAAATGGATTTATTTCAATATGTACCTAAGTGGTTTATGTTCTCTAAAGTACAATTACTTTTTAAAAAATTTGTACTTGTTGCATATGTATACAGGTAGTACAGATATTTCTTCTATTTCCTCAATGTATCTTGATAAGTGACATCCTGTCATAATCTTTGCTACTGGGAAAATCTTTCAATAAATTTTTATCACCATTGTGCCATTCCAGGATTTGCTGGGATGCTACACTTCATAGCATAGCTATGGTAGGACGTAGGACTAATATAGGTAGGACTTATATAAACTGTGGAATCACTGAAATAGATGCCTAAGTTCTGGATTACGTTGTATATTTAGTTTATTTAAGGGTCAAGTTTCAAGGAGAAACTATCCTTGATGGCAGTATTATGCCTGGATTCTAAGCAATGTCTATGCCTGGCATAATGACAAATCTGGAAAACTTGTAGCGCTATTAATTAAAAAAGGGGGCTTAGAAAGGGATAAACTATCCATGTGATTGCTAAGAGTCAACAGCAACTTGATTGTATATAATCAATAGTTTCCTGCTGGTTCAAGGAAGAATGAATAGCATTTTAAACAAGTTGTTAGGAAGACTCCTTCTTGTGGAGCAGTGTTTCTCAACCTTGGCCATTTGAAGTTGTGTGGACTTCAGCTCCCAGCAACGCTGGCTGGGGAATTCTGGGAGTTGAAGTTCATGCATCTTCAAACGGCCAAGGCTGAGAAACACTGTTGTAGAGTTTAAAAAGTATTTGGATGGCCTGAAATGCTGTATACTTAAAAGTTTATTGTATTGAGAGTTCTTTCTTACAGCAATAAAGTAGATATTAATAAAAATAATACACGGGAAAAGGTCACGAGATAACAGATTTCATTTCTTCTTTGAGAAAATAAAAATAAAAAGTATGGTTCTTGAAAGCAATGAAAAGATATTTTTAAGAAATCAAAATAAATCCATTTGAATAAGTTAAATTCTCTCTCCATCGGTGTGAGTGCAGTTAACCCAATCCTTTTATATTGTCCTTTGACCCACAAGGAGAACACATATGAAGAATCACATTTAATAAATTGTTATTGCTACAAAATATGTATTAATACTTTTTGGTATTTTGAAAATCTTATGGTCAGAACTGGGCTGGTGGAAAAAACTATATTTAGTATGATTAAGCTAATGATTCCTCAAAATTTCAGCTGATCTGTGGCGATAATTATTGATGCTGTGAGTAGAAAGAAAAGAGACCATCACTGGTCATTATTGTTCTCCAAGGATAAATCTTAAAGAGCTTAAACCGCTTACAGAGGGTTGTAAAGCACTGTGAAGTGGTATATAAGTCTAAGTGCTACTGCTGTAATACTTGGAAGTTTTCCAGGCCACAATTAATCTAATCATAGGATTTGGGGAATAGGGATTTTGCAAGTCTTGCACAGGTTTTATCAGGCTAAGAGCTGATAAATTAGAAATCAATAGAGTATCAGCAATGGAAAAGTAGATATATCAAATCTGAAAATGATTGTGTTCAGATCCAGCCATTCTTTTTTATAAATTTATGAAAGTTTATAATCTGCCTTGCCCATCTTCTCTTTTCATTCTTGTTGTTGTTGTCCAAACATATTTCTCTTTCATTATTGCATCCAGAGGTTATCAGGAAAGAAAAATGAATTGACTACTATTCCATAAAACTGCTAAAATACCAAGCTCTATGTCAGATATTTGCACTGGAACATAAGACATTAACTTGTGAAGGACAGGTTTTTTGGCCATTGAGCACGCAGCCTTTGATCATACTAACCCCATCTGGAACTGGATTTATCATTTGATGATAAAATATCACCTAAAGCAACTTTCAGCAGGCTCTTGACTGAATATTGAAAGGAAATTCTTTGACACACAGTCAAAATCACTTCAATATACCATTACCCTTTTGCTCTCATATACTGTATACAATACATAATAACACTAGCTTGAGGATATGGTATAATGCAGCAAAAAATCTTTCAGAAGCAGCTCCTAGTAGGAATGAAGTTGAACAATGGTGTGGCCTCCTACAGTTTAATGTTTATACCAATTCAATAACAGGGCATTTAAAACAACAAAAATACAAATACCCAATAAACATGTAGCAACACTACTACATACAGATCATGCAGTGACTTTATCACATATTTTGGTTGGTCTAAAGACAGAAATGAAATTTTTGTAGGACTAATTCAGTATAGCTTAACTTTGAAAATATATCTTGTACAGTACTGTTAGAGAATACATTGCAAAATGTTTAAAAATTGGCCCTATGGATCAGGAAGCATGCCACTGAGCTTATTGAATTAAGGATGAAATGAAGCATAGTTTGGGACTAAATCGATAAAGAATTCATATCCTCATATTATTCATGCCTATTTTTTTTCTCAAGGGATTCACTGACTATTATTTTCTTTTTCTATTCCAGAAGTACAGAATGTCTACCAGTAGCCCAAAACATTTATTGTCAAGCTACTGAAACAACTTCTTTGTAAGTTTCAAGAAAATGAACACAAACATTTCACTAAATTTTGGGCGGTTCAAGAAATCTGTTTCTGGCTGCTTAGTCATAATTCTGCACTTTGCATAATAACCAAGTTGAGTAAAGTAGAAATCAGAATATAGATGATCAGCTTTAATTACTGGCTAAAACAAAAGTCTTGCCACCAGGCTTGGGCCCTATAACATGGGCTAGTAGCTATTGATATTTCTGGGTACAGTGCATTACTGATAAATGGCAGAACTATTTTCTTCTAAAGTCTTTTTGGAATGAGATTACAACTTAAGCAAAAGCTTCTGGTTATGGATTTCCAAACTGAATTTAACAGCATCAAGCTAGGACATCATAAGAACCAGTTTAAACCATTTAAATTTCTCAAGCAATGCATAGTAAAAAAAATTCATAAGGATTTTAGATAGTTTGATGTTTTAACATTTTAGAAAGTAATTATTGAGAGAACTAGACTGATGCCAATTTCGTGGAAGGGTTGGTGCTTTTCCAATGCCCAAAGGCAAGAGTGTCAAGTAACAGATATAAGAAAGGCACTGTGTTAGAGTGTTAAAATTAATGACATTTTAGAAGCAAAAGAATAATGCACATAGATTAAAAGCAATGTAAGGACAAATGTTGTACTTATAGCAAGAGAAATAAAACATGCCAATCAGAACATGAGACGTTGGACTACTTCTTATTAGGAAAGTACAACTTGAAAATTCTAGAACTACATGCTCACAGAGTAGTTGTTTACACCTGGCTGTAAAATAGCTTTGCACTCTTTGCAAGGGTCCAGCTGCACACAATAGTAAATGTTTTGTTATGTATGCTAGATAAAACTTTTAAACTCTGAATTACAGCCTCTGGTATTTTGACCTGAGCCAGGAACAAAGGAAAGAAATTTTTATAAGAGTACCAATAACTCATGAGATTAAATTCCAAAAGATTTCCTTTGCATGGATGCAGCTGGATCATTGGCTCAGGCCTATATTGTGATTTTTCTAGAGATTTCTGTAATACTCCTTAGCTACAACTCTTCTTAGTTTGTTTACCAGGCAGCTAGATGAGTTTTCTGTGTATTATCTTGTCAGGTTATCAAGTCTAATTTATAATGCTGGCCTCCAGGATTCAATCTCTGTTATTAGCCATACAATTTATTCAAATGATTTAACTTATGGCCACTATAGTGCAACAACATTGGTAGTTCATCTTGCTATTAGTTATTCGCATCTACTGAAGTGTAATTACTGATGCTTTGTAATTATGTTTACAACTCAGTTTAATTACAGATGGGACAGAGCTATTTACTGGTATGTAAATATATGTAAATATAACCTAAAACTTCCACTTTTCTGCAGAACTGTAGCCATATGTTTCATCATGAACCAATGCAAATCCATTTTTACATATGCAGCAGTCATTTATTAAAGTTTTATGTACAACAGGGACATTGTGAAGAAATTGACAATCAGAGTGAAAGCATGTAGAATTCTAGATGGTATGGAAGCAAGGCAGAAATACTCATCGGATATGCTTATCAGGATTATGTCCTCCAAAAATTAGTTGGACCTATTTTAATTGGATGGTCCTGGTCATGTCATGCTTTCATTGTATATTATGTATAAAGCATAGCATGAGCACTCCAGCCACAAAAAATATGCAGTTACCCTATTACGTTATGACCTTAAAGAGAATTTTTATAAAATGATGTATCATTGGTACATGAGCAGATGATCTAGAATGTATAAAGGCATTCTAAATGTATATTGGAAATGTTAAAAACATGAAGGGACATTCTTTGTAGACATACAAAAAAAACTTTTTAAAAATGTATTCAGATACAAATATTGATACAGAGGACTTTAAAACAATCAATTGAAGCCAGAGGTTTTTCTATTGGGACTGATGGGAACATAGTTAGGAAAAAGTCATGGAAGATTGTTTCAATATATAATTGCTGCAGTGCAATTATTTTATGCACACAGATGGAAAAAAATGATACTATCCACCGTGGGTGAATGGTTGGTGAAATTGACAAAACTTGCTGATGTAGCCAGAATGATTTTGAGTAGATAAAGGTAATTGTTGACATTCATCAATGACTAAAAAACCCTTAAACACCTTTGGAATAAAAAATAATATGTATGGCCTGATTTTGATTATCATAAAGAATGGATTACAGAAAGAAGGAAACTATGGTGCCATCCTATAGAGTGAGACTTTGTATAAGTGTCAAGAACAAGATTGGAAGCCATTTCTTTTTATTTTTTTCAGGGTTTTTTTTGTTATTTTCTGTTATTTTTCTTTTTTCTGATTCCTTTGTGACCCTTTATTGATGTCAGATAATGAAAAATATGGACGATTTCTCATTTATTAGGTTGAACTTCCTACGTTTAATTCTCCTTTATAAATCAAGGAGAATTTTGTAGTGAGGATTCCAATTATAATCTAATATTAATCTTTGATTATTTCTTTCACTTTAGAGTTGATAGGTAGAGATGAACCATTTTAAAACAACATTTTAATTCCCCCCCCCCACACATGGGATTATGTATCACCCAATTGTGAGTCAGGCTTTTTAAAATATAGGCCCACCTTCCGGATAGGATCTTCTAGCTTCTCTTTAAAGTAAAATCAAAACAACTCAAAATGAGATTGAAACTTTTTCTATATTTGAAGTTGATGAAGGAAGAACAGTTTATTAACCAATATTATATCTTTCTGTAACCGTGAAACACTATCTTATTCAAAATAAGATAGTGAACTGCATTGGCTCCCGGTTGCCCTCCGCGTGAGATTCAAAGTGCTGGTGATGACCTATAAAGCCCTGAATGCTTGGGGCCGGAGTATTTGAGGGGACATCTACTGCTGCAGTCATCTTCCCACTGCCTGGTTTGGTCCCATAGGGCAGGTCTTCTCCGGGTGCCGCCAGCGGGTGACACCAAGGGGGAGGGCGTTTTCTGTGGGGGCGCCTGCCCTGTGGAATTCATTGTCAGTTGAGTTGCGGGTGGCGCCCGACCTTCAGACTTTCCACAGGGAGCTGAAAACCCTGTTGTTTACATCTGCCGGC
>JANHFR010006237.1:6243-20879 GCA_032468015.1 Mimophis mahfalensis | reverse complement strand
GCACATTGATTTGTGCTTAACAGATTGTAATCCGCCCTGAGTCTCCGGAGAAGGGCGGCATATAAATGGGATTAAAAAAAAAAAACTCCCAGAATTCCTCCTCCAGACATATTAGCTCAGGAATCCTGGGAGTTGAAATCCACAAGTCTTAAACTTGCCAAGTTTCAAGACCCTTGACATAGATGATTGTTACCCTGTTGACTTCAGCCATTCATAAAGCAATTGTCTCTAGTTTACTACTAGGGGTGGAAATCTTGTGGTCTTCAGCTAGCCAAAAATCTTATTTAGAAACGTGTCCCAACTGACTTAAGGTTGCCCATCTCTATTGCAGATGTTCTGAATGCATTATTAAAGCAAGAACCATTTATTTCCCTGCTCTCTTTCGCTAAGTAGCCAGTTGCCAACCTTGATTTGTTTACTGCACTTACCTTTCCGGGTACACACACTATCTCTGAATGTAAGACACTCCATTTAGCTATTGTAATTAATTCACTGATAAGAGTTGTGATCCATAAATCCGAGGCAACCCAAATGCCTCTTTTAAAAACTGCCCCATCCCCTTTCAATAATATACTGTACCATGTTTTCCAAGGTTTCTGATATAGGTTTATCCAAAGCAGGCAATAACTTACTCTGTCCTATTTTACATGCCAACACAAACAGTTATGGGCAAGTCCCAATGTGCCCATGTAACCCCTCTGGTCTGCAAATTGTATGGTTAGCAGTAAGTTCACTGATATAATTCAAGTTACTAATTTACTGGTTGTAAATAAAGCCCTCATGGTATTGGGTCCAATCATCCAAGAAATTGTAAAGGCTTAGATACTACTTTATTATTGAAATAACTCAAATGTCGTATAAACTGAAGTGAAGGCATACAAGTCTATTTGAACTGTTTTCAATCTTCAGATACTATCCAATATCATAAAAAAAGATTAATTGCACTATTTTATTGACATAAATTGCAATGCGACTGTAATGCTTTCTAGGATTAACTATAGAGACCAACTTAAAAACTATCAAGCTCTGAAACTGAGAAAGTTAAACCGCAACAGCAAATATATCTTGTAGGCTACTGTTTCAGATCTCCTGACATTTCCACTGGTGTTCTTCAGATTCGTGTCCTTTTCTGGAAAAATCTAATCCCATTTTTTTTTAAAGTTCCATTTGTTCTTTAAATATCCTGTAGAGCCAAGGGTCAATGATAGAAGAACATTAGCCAAGCTCTCATTCAAGAACTTTAATACAACTGAAAAGAATGTGACAAATGACCTCTCACTGATGCAATATCCTGGATTAAGTTCATGTTATTTTTACAAGAATAGCTTAATAAATCACCACTGGAAAATATGAACATAACCAACTCACCATTTCATGTTTTCTACAGTGTTACACACAATTACGTACAAGTCCTAGCGAATGACACTTTTTTTGCACTCAACAGCCAGTCTTTAAAACAAAGTTGTGAAAACACCACATTTGCAGTGACCGCTCCTCCTGATGATCATACTCATGCTTCCATCTTCTCTAGCAGGGAATCTAAATACAATTTTGAAAGGGAATGAGGCATTGGCTCAATTGTTTGCAATTAGTTCTCATGTAACCTTTCCTACTGTGAACTGCTTACTGTACTAGAAAGCACACAGTGAAGAGTTTACTTTTCTTATAATAAACTGTTGAAGTAAGAATGCTAAAGAACTGGCTTTAACTAGATTTTACACTTCATTTTATATGCAAATATCAAAAACTACTTCCCTGCTTTTCCGACTGGATAGCGCCAATTTTAGTCCCTCATCTCTCTCAACTGTTCTTTATGCTAGGGGGCAAATTTATTTGCATTTCAGATCTGTTTGACAAGAAGCTTGCAAAACATCAATTATACTGTTAGCTTTATTATACTCTCTACATCAGTGCACATTACAAATAATCAACAGGATAACATGTTCTGAATCCTTTCTCAAGAGATAACCAGCATCTTATCAGTAATCCCAATTTGCATTAAACACAAAAAAGCTGTAGACATATTATCGGAAAACCCACTGTAATCAGCAATTCACCCATGTGCTTGAGAACTGAATTTCCAGACAGACTCAAATGTGTGTCATCTGAGCCTCATCTGAGCTTTCTGAAACTTTTATCAGAGACTGAATATACATGTGAAAAATACCTAGCAAACCATCAAGTTATTTATCTCAACCTACTGTCCCAAAACAGGTTGATAGATTCTGAGAAATAATAGCTAACTACCTCTCTAGAAAGAGTGTTCATGGGTATCTATTCAGCTTATTGCAAATTAAGTCCCTTCTGTGTTGTAGCCAGTGTATTTCAAAGTTAATTAAAGGTAACCAGAATAGTACCACAGAATATATATTTTACAGTATGTTTTTTTAGGAAACAAGCAGGTTTTCTTTAAATGGCTGCTATGCAGCATGTCAACTTAAACCCACATATTTCCCTCCTTAGTATTTAGTTCTGAAGCAGAATCCTAGAATTTTATTTTCCTGAGGATTACTGAAATAATAACTAGCTTGAACAATATTCGGCAAATAAAATTGCAAACCATTAGTTTCACTGGAATCAAACTATCATTAGAAAGAGTCAAAGAATCAAAGAGATTAAATTTGACTATATTCTGAAACAAACCTACCCTGCTTTGTTCTATAACAAGAATTGGAATTGTATCGAAGTGACAATCACAAATATGTTTAGTCTGAAACAACAGTTCTTTATAATCTAAAAGATGTGTATGGATTCACAGTATATTGCTTCATTGCCATGAGTGTCACACACAGTTACACCATCTCGACACATTTGTGTTAGGCTTGTTAAACAGGGTAAATAAGGCATTATTTATTTTTTAAGATACAAAACATTTTTTTGTTTTAAAATAGGCAGAACTACAATTATTCTATGGTATATGGCCTCTCCAAGGTCACAGCTATCAGCAACACTAATTAGTTTAGATTAGAGACAGATAGCACTATAGAGCATCTAACTCCATAAAACAGAGCCAAGGTCAAAAAGTGAGACAGATCAGTTTGTGTCATATAGAGGAGCAGGATCAATAAAGGCTTGTGGGGAGGGAGGGAGGTTGGTTAGCATGCTTTGTGAATATGACTGGTTGGAGATAAATGTTTCATATATTTCCAATCTATATAGAGTGGAACCTCGGTTCACAACCACTTCTGTTCACAACCACTTCTGTTCGCAACCAAAAAATCTGCTAAATGTTTGACTCGGTTCGTGAACAAATCCTTGGTTGGCAACCAAGCACAGCTGTGGCAATTTTCCCTTGTGCCATCTTGTTTGTAAAACAGCCATAGCCGGCATCCTCCTCCTCCTGTTCCAGCCACTAATTCTTAGTCAGCACCAGTCAGCTATGGTTGCTCTGGCTGCTTGCCAATCAGTGCCGGTCAGCTGCAAGTGCGAGGAGCAGGTTGTTACTGTTAGGGTGCTTTCTGTGGCGTATTGAACTATTTGTGTACTTCAAAATCTTAAAAAAACAATTCAGTTCATAGTGGTCTGGAACGGATCGACTGTATTTCCATACAACTCAATAGGAAAATTTGTTTCGGTTCACAACCAACTCAGTTCACTACCAAAGTTATGGAATGAATTGTGGTTGTGAACTGAGGTTCCACTGTATATAAAAGCCAAGTATCACTCACTCATCACAAAATCTCCAGAACTGTAAGGCCTACAAACTAGAAATTTGGCACGTATGTTCCTCTTGGCTTCTAGGTGCTTGCTAAGAAAGGACTTTTCGAAATGACCATAAGATCGTTACTTTTTCTTAATACAGTAATAAACACACTCTGATGCTAAAGCGTTCTACTCCTCCTCCCCACCTGAAAAGAACTCTGTTCCAACTGCCAGTTGCCTCACAAGGTTGTGGAACAGCAGTTAGGTAGCATTCTTCACCATCACACTTCATTATCCTGTAGCTGTAAAAGTCAGCAGCAGACACAGTCTTCTTGAGAGGACCCTTGGTCTTTGCGTCGCACTGAGATACAGTATATTGATATAATAGCCATCTTCTCCACAGAACATCAGAGGGTACTGGAGAGCTCAGGAGCGGTATGGGGCTCCTTACAGTACTAAACGTCAGTATCTCACCAAAATGTCTACGACTTCCACCTATGGAACTGCTTCCAGACTCAAGGTGGCGGGAGCGATATTCCCTTATGTGTTTCAATCACTGATCACCACTGAGCCAATGGATTGTGAACCGGATTTCTCCTGCATAGCCCGATCACTGCCAGTTGCCTCACATTCCATTACCTTAGTTCAAACTGGCAGGCGTTCCTTCACTCAGAAGCAGCTGGGGCTCTTTAAAGTACTAAACGTTGATATGTCACCAAAAAGTCTACACCTTCCACCTAATGGAACTGCTTCCGGACTCAAGGCGGTAGGAGCGATATTCCCTTATGTGTTTCAATCACCGACCACCACTGAGCCAATGGATTGTGAACCGGACTTCTCCTGCATAGCCCAATCACATAGTGTCATCACAAAGCACGGGTATCGAGCTAGTACTTAATATTTTAGGATCCTCGGCAATCTTTCCCAGCAGAAATTGTGGGGGGAATAGATATGCTATCATACAAGTAGCATTTGTTGTTTACTATATGACAGCATATCTATTCTTCCCACCCTTTTAAAACATCATCAGAACTCAACAGAATTTGTACATCTCACTCCTAATATTTGGGGGGAATCTAATGTTATAATAGTGTTGGCAATTCCTTGAGATTTGTGACATTAAAATGGTTTTATTTTTGAGCATCATTTAGGGGTACTGTGGGAGTCATAGCACATAATACCTGATTGCTGATCAATACTTTATTCCAAATTCCAAAGAGAGCACTAGTGATCAATCAACTTTAAAAACCTAGAGTTCTCACTGAAACAGGACTGATCAGATGAATAGAAGTGGTGTTGGAGAAGTAACTGAAAGATAACTCAATTTCTTCTTGCAATAGTTACTTCCAGTGGAAAAAACAAAGTTGTAATAAGACTTAGTATATTGTATTTACAACAATTATATACACACCAAGCAAAACATTTCTAAACAAAAGTACATTTTCTGGGAAATCTGAAAATTTTATTTATTGATATCAGGTAACTGCTATTCACAACAATAAAGAGGAAAACTGCTAATGGACCATTTTGAATTGAATGATTACTTAAACTATTATAGTATACAGTAGAACCACCCAAGCATTATTATTCAGAATGAATTTCTAAAATAATGATATTTTGCACACTAATGGATAAGTTTCAGGAAGTGTACTAGGGCAGATGGCCAACAGTATCATAGACAATATGGCATTGTCTAGCAACATTAAAATAACTAATGCCGACAATACTATTTTTTTGATATAACTAAAGCTTTGAACTGACCTCAGCTGTGTTTTTTAATCATACTAAAAGCTTCAGCCTAGTTCTAATTTCATTTTACATATACATTATATATTCTTGACCTAAAATAAAAGAACACTAACCTGTAGAACATGCAAACTCATAATTTGCAATTTATATCAATCCACGTTAATGTAAAGGTAACAGGAAGTTATCTAGAAAGTATTAATTTAATTGCCATTACAGAATACCAGAACCTCCACATATTTATGATTGATTCAGTTACTGCAATGACATCTAAAACTTCATTGATTGTGCCAGTGAAATCTACCATAGTGCTTCTTCCTGAATACACAGTACAAAAATAAAGAGATATTTAGTCTTTGTGGTCCTGGTATATTAATGGAATAAAGGTATTTTATATTTTTAGGAAACTAATGAATATTCAGCACAGAAAAATAAGTTAGAGTTCAATCTTTTACACTGACATGAAGCTGCCCAATTTTATTGGATCAAGCAAAAACTAATCCTGAGCCTTTACATTATTTGGGGTAGTAAAAATGTGATATTAAGAAAAAAAGAATTGCAGCTGTAATACTAGAATAAATTAAATATCAAAATATTTCTAGCTGGCACCCATTAATTCAGTTTTAAAAAGGATTTATAGCCCCAGAGGACCAGAAATTGCAAATTTGATCACAGGATATTATTAAACTCATTATGCGCTAAGCAATCATGTGAAAATATCACAAAGTTCACCCTTGTAGATTTAGGTGTATAAGTGCCACACTAGAAGAAGTAAAGGAAAAACATTCAGTGAAGAGTTCATGAGAAAGAAGGGTAAACAACCATTCTCATGAGAAATGTATATTTTTGAAAGAAACTGTCAATCAACAATTAGAAATAGTAGACTTAGCATTACTGTACCTGGAAAGGTGAAGATAAATATTCACATCTCTTTACATTAGGTTGAATAAATTTATACAAGATCAGGTAACTAACTGGAGGAAGACTCTAACTTAAATTATGTTATATTACATAATACTAACCATAAAAATTTTATACACCCAGATTTACAGGATTCATGTGAAACTGGATGAATATATTATTTGAACAATAGTTTGAAGTATATAGATAGCCCTTGACTTACAACCACAATTGTTTAATCTGCTTTTAACTATTTATATTGGTTTTTTTTAATATGTAAGCCGCCCCGAGTCCTTCGGGAGAGAGGCGGCATATAAATTCGATTAATAAATAAATAAATAAATAAATTGAGCCCAACATTTCTCTGCTAAGTGAGAGTGTTGTAGGAACCAGTTACAAGCATCTGAACTTTGTTCACATAACCATAGGGATGCTACAATAGCCGTGTGAGAAATGGTCATGAGTTTTTTTCAGTGCTGTTATTAAGTTTGAATAGTCACTAAATGAATTGTTCTACGTCAAGGGCTTCTTGTACTTCAACAAAAATCAAATGAAATCCCAATACTCATAAAATTTGCTACAAAATCTGACAGCCAGTTTGATATAGTGATTGGTTAAGGCACCAGCCTAGAAACAAAAATGAACTGTAGTCCCGCCTTAGACATGAAAGCTGGCTGGATGGGCCAAACAGCTGAACCCACCTCACAAGATTGCTGTTGTGTGAAAAACAGGGGGAGGAAGGAGTACTGTACTGTATTATATATGCTTACCTCTTTGAGTTATTTATAAAAAATATATAACAAAGAAAGAATAAAAAATATATGCCAATTATTATGATGGAATCTGTCTCATAAACTAAATAAAAATTAATTTAAAATTCTAGCAATCTAAAACTGAGCAACAGTGAGGAAGTCAAGGCAAGATACCAAGCAACTTCATTTTGCATAAATTGTTCATTAAACCTTTTTACCTGCATCATCATCAGAGAGCCAGTTTGGGCTAGTCTAGTGGCTAAGGCACCAGCCTAGAAAGTGGCAGACCATGAGTTCAAGTCCTGCCTTAGCCACAAAAGCCAGCTGGACGATTTTGGGCCAGTCACTCTCTCAGCCCAGGTCACTTTACATAATTGTTGTTTGTGGGAAAATAGGAGGAAGGTGGGTTGGGTATGTTTACAACATGGAGCTTTTTGTAAAAATAATAAAGGCAGGACACAAATAAAATAAATATAAATAAGTCATATACATTCTCCCTCAAGACTGGTGGACTTTCCGTCCATGTGAAAGCCAATGTGTCATCCTAAAGTTCAAAGAAGGATTAGTTTTTTTATAATGCCATTATATTTCTTTATTCAGCAGGTACACTGTGATAAAAACAATATCTCTCTGCTCAAGATTTCTGCGTGACAGCAATAATGGTGGTCAATCCTTAAGCTCAAGCACATCTGCTTCTGGCATAATAGGAAAACCATAGTATGCAAGTCCCTTTAACTGGAGTTTCCTTTTTAACACAAACATACCAATCTCATCCAATTAAGATATCAGGACTACAGTAAAGTCTCCATAAATGCCAGGCAGCATTGATAATACATGAAAGGAGTTGTAATCTAAAACACACGAGAAAAGTATTTTAGTCACTTGCTATTAGTGCCACAAAACCTATTTTGAAATTAGACAGTTGCTATTTTATGAAAAACATAGACCATTCTAAAACTAGCTATTTTAGAATGAAAGGTTTTAAGCAGGACAACATTTTAATGTTAAGGTTAGAAATAAGCAGCACCCCACATAATATATATGGGCGAGGTGGAATTATTATATTACAGACAGCTGTTCATGTAACAGTGTGGTTACTAAAACGTAACATTAAGTCAGAACATTTAATCTGCAATCAGATTTCCACATGGCTGTATAGGCACACATAAAAACACCAGGTGGCTATTTTTATTCCTACTTCTCATTCCTACGAATGGGAAACTCATGTTGACTGTTCAGCTGTTTGTCCAGCATCAATAAACAGCCCAAATATTCATTGAAATCAGGCCCCCATGAAATAAATTGGTTTGTGACAACACAGGTTAAAGCGATGAAGCACAATTTGCTAAGCGGTAGAGAATTGTTTCAGAATTTTTAAAACACAAATTCCAACCCAGATCTGTAAATAAGTGTTCAAAACAAGGTGATTCAACTGCAACAACTTTGTTCCAAATTTTTCAACCCCCAAGCGAGCTCATTTGAAAGGCACTATTGTCAATTTTAAAAAAATCAAGTTTGCAAAAAATTTGTACATGACCTCATTTAGGGAAATGTTTAATACAGCATCTAAGCACAGGTGTGCAATACGGTTAGAAACTGATTAACTATAATCCTGGTGTGGAGAAAGAATTCACTTATTAATTCGATATGTATGCCACCCGCTGTGAATAAACAGGGTGGCTTGCAAAATTACCATGAAGCTATAAAATAATGCGAATATAAAATCAATATAGAAAAATGCCTGGAAAATCCAAAGCATAGCTGGGAAATTCTGGGAGTTGAAGTTCACACATCTTAAAGCTGGCAAGGAACCAAGACAGGTTCACATGAAAACAAGTTTATTGGTAACACACTCTACAAGAATCCGAACTAATAGTATAGATGAGAGTCAAAAGAATTCAAGGTTATCTGGACTTAGATCTCATGTGGGTACAAAAGGACTTGAGACTGATTGACTCCTCCCTGAGGCTCTGCCTAGTCATCATGTCCAAACTGAGATTTTGTTCAAGTCCAACCAACAAGGCAATTATAACTGAGATTACAATAATGTGAGCATATACCGAGCAGCTATAGTGATTTTTATTGTATTAATGAGTTATAAAAAAAGAATGAGTGTTGGGAATTATAAAATAGCCTAGCAGGGGATTTTTCAATCCTGGGATTCCAAAGACAGAAGAGCATATGGTAAAAGCATTACTGGAAAGCTGCAGTGTTCCTAGTGTCAAATAAATGTCAGTTAAAGGATTTAGTATACAGATGCGGCTCACAGAAAACAAGTAGACAAATCACAGGAAGGACAGATGCAATCAAGCATTTGAAGGCTGCAGCATTCAAAATTCCAGGTGTTTCTCCCTGAATCTTAGAGACGCAGCATGAATTTAACCTGTGTTTTAAAAAATCTAGGTTTTCCCCATTGTAATTAATGAAAACAGAGCTTCTGTTACAGTGAACAACTCAAACTTTCTCTATGATGCTCAACCACTATACCATATTAGCTTGGGAACTGAAAATGAAATTGAAAGTTTTAGCAGTGAAGATGTTGAATCCAGGTTTGGTTTATATAATAAAGTAGCCAGGACCTTATTAGCCCAATTGCAGAAATGGGTGCAGGAATTGGGTATGACTTGTTTAATGAAAAGAAGGATTAGAGGTGACAGACAGGATAGCAGTCTTCCAATCTCTGAGCTGCCACAAAGAGTAAAGGGTGAACCTATTCTCCAAAGCACCTGGAGGCAGGACAAGAAAAAATGGGTGGAAACTAATCCAAGGACAGAACCAACCTAGAGCTAAAGAGAAATTTCCTGAGAGTGAGAACAATGAACCAGTGGAATGGCTTGCCTCCAAAAGTTGTGGGTGCTCCATCACTGGAGGTTTTTAAGAAGAGATTAGACAATCATTTTTGGCTTTCCTGTTTGAGTAGGGGGGTGGACTAGAAGATCCCTTCCAACACTATTATTCTGTTAATCAGTTAGCAGTTATGGATGATAGGTGGTGAAAAGGAGCAGTTTGAATGGGGATTAAGAGACTAAGTACTGTATTCTGAATTCTTTCTTAAGAACAGAAGCACTTGGCAGATTAAAAACAAGAAATTCAAATCAGCATTTAGAAGATAAATGTAACTGCATCTTGAATAAATGGTAGAAATAGCTTTCAATGCTTCAATAGGCCAAATTATATGGTAAAGGCCCAACTCTGTTCTATTAGCTTGCTTGCCAATCTGAGTTAGCTGAAAGTTCCTTTCTGGCATTAGATAGGATTGTAAGACCACATGCATTAACAAAACCTAGCCTTCCTCATAAATATTGTGGCATGTAAGAGATCTGAAGTTATTGCTTTCATTATTCCTAGCTAGAGCACAAATTTGCTTCTTTGCTACCTTAATGAATTAGTCAAACACAAAACATTAGGCTCACTTCCTTGAATCCTGAGGAGAGCAATCAATGCATTCTTCTCAATGCAAAAACCTCTAAATTATGGTTCAAAATAATGAAGGGAGTGCAGGAAAAAAAACCCCAGCTCTCTTTTTGACCAAAAAAACATGTTCAATACAGGTATTGAATGCTTTCTTTTCAGAAAATGTGCCTAGTGTTCAAGGGTACATAAAACTGAGATTCTCAAGTCCCAAACAAAAGTACACAATAGTAAGATTTTTCCAAGAATTCTCTAAAAGCAGTGTTTTTCAACTTCATGAAAAAGAATGTGCAGATTTCCACTCCCAGAATTCCTCAGTCAGCCTTGCTGGCTAGGGAATTCTGGGAGTTGAAGTCCACACATTTTGAAGCTGATGAGGCTGAGAAACACTACTTTAAGCCAACATCTAAGAACATTTACTGACAATTCTATCTAATAAATATTTTTTTAAAATCCTGAAACATAGGCCAAAATATTTTATTTGCCAGAAATGCAATTTCTCCTCATTTTTCAGACGTTTTATAAGGAGCAAGGAACCAAAAGAAAGTGAAGGAAATAACAAGTTTGGGGTCAATGAACTATAATAAACAGAGGCTTTACAAACATGGAATCTGTGGAAAATTAATCACATGAAATCATAAAGTTAGATCTAGACTACAAGTTGAGCAAAAAATGCTGGAAAGATGGTTCTGAATTACAATTAAGTTCTAAGAATGCAAAAATCTACTTTATGTAACACCATGAAGCAATTTCATTCAAGTTTGTGATATAGTCCCCATTTTAAGCCAGAAAAGTCAGTCAGTAAAATGTGGTTTTACTGAATGCTAACTTTCCCTGTCACATGTAACCTATTTAGTTGATCCCACATATTAACAGGAAGAAGCCCTTAAAGCTAACTATTATCACTTGTTAATTTGAGAGTGCAGTAAATGAAATTATCATAATGTTGCAATGCAGTTTGTTATGAAATGGCATGAAAAGGGAAACAAAGACCTTTTTGCATTAAAACTCTTGAGGGGCAATACAGGTAACAACAAGGATCATCATATGATGTCAAAAATCCTCCCTATCGCTGCTAATGGATACCCAATATATCAAATCCCTTCACATGACTTTATTAAAAATATTTCAGTAAAATAGTCAATTCAGAGGAAAGCAAAACTCTCACTAATACAGTAGGTGAAGAGTTACTACTATTGGCTTCCTAAACAGCTGCTTAATCTCTTAAATTTTAAATTATCATTTATACTGCCTCTGCAATTAGGGTTAGAGACACCTAATTCAAATGTATCCCTATTGTGCTGAAGGCGGGACCAGGGCAAAACCAGAAAAGTGGTTTCAGCTTCTCAACTTTCACAAACAACCAAGACTAAACTAAAATCGTGGAAGGGAGGGGAACTATGGTTCAACTTCCCACAATATTTAATGATTAAATTTATAGGCAGCCCGTCTCGCAGTCAGGCAACTCTGTAAAGATAGTTCCTTGACTTATGACCTCCATTTCTATTAAGTGAATTTTGATCCATTTTATGACCTTTCTTGCTACCATTAAGTGAATCATTGCAGTTTTTATATTAGTCACGCAGTTGTTAAGCAAATTCGACTTCCCCATTGACTTTGCTTGTCCAAAGGCTGCAAAAGGGGATCACATGACCCCAGGACACTGCAATCGTCACAAATAGGAGTCAGTTGCCAAGTGCCTGAATTTTAATCCCATAACCTCGGGGATACCACATGGGTGATTAAGGGTGAAAAACAGTCATAAATCACTTCTTTCAGTGCCATTGCAAATTTCAAACGGTCACTAAACAAACTGTTGTAAGTCAAGGAACACCACCTGCATACCCACAAATAGTTAAAAGAACGGATTAAAGGAGGTAAAACTTTTGAATCAGATAAAATCAAGAGATGGTGGGGCAGGATTAAGTTACAAACACTCTGGCAGAACTTGCCACAAAAATGCAGATTTAAGTCATTGAGGAGAGGGAGAAAAAAAAAAGCACAGGAAAAATGCATTTAAAAGCCAAAATTAAAAGGCAGGCCTGTCAAGCAGCGAAGGAAAACCCGCAGAAAGCCCAAGGAACAGCGTGGCATCAGAAGGGGACTTAATCAGCCTAATGGTGCTGAATTGTTTTAAAGGGCTTTTTATTATTACTATTGTCTCTTTTATTCATTAAACATGAAACTCAGTCCACTGAACATTTAAAAATATATCCGAGATATCATTATTTTATGATTATTATACTTTTATTCATTAAACATGAAACTCAGGCAAGTGAACATTTTATTAAAAAAACTTTTATTCATTAAACATGAAACTCAGTCAACTGAACATTGAAAAATGTAGATAATAAAATGTTCAGTATATTATCTCTTTTCTTCATTAAACATGAAACTCAGTCCACTGAACATTGAAAAATGTAGATAATACAAAGTTCAGTATATTATTATCTCTTATTCATTAAACATGAAACTCAGACAACTGAACATTGAAAAATGTATCAGCTATCATTAAGTGGCTCCAATAGTTGATATGGGTCACTGCCAGCACCCTAGGTATCACTACATTATTATTATTATTATTATTATTATTATTATTATTATTATTATTATTATTATTATTATTATTATTATTATTATTATTAACTTTATTCATTAAACATGAAACTGAGTCAACTGAACATTCAAAAATGCATCACAAATACCACTGACGGGTACTAATGGTTGCTGCCAGCATCCTAGGTATCAAATTATTATTATTTTTATTATTTTATTATTTGTTACTATTATTTTGAAAAAATGCTTTAACGAAGGGCGAAGGGGCCTCATTCTTTGCGGCCAAATTAAGAGGAACGCTGCGCTTTTTCCAAGGCAAATTCCTTCAAGAGGTTGGGAGGGGGGGAATAAAAGAGAAGGCGGATAGGAAAGGAGGAAAAGAAATCCAGAGGGCTTGACAAGAGCTGCCCTCAGAAAGTTTGCCACCCTCCGCCGTCATCCTCCACGACGAGGGCGCGGGAGGAGCCCTGAGGGAAAGAGGGGCCCCCGAGGCTCCACCGGCCCCGAAAGGGCCCGCCGAGGAGGCACCCCTTCCTTCCCCGACCCCAAGCGGGGGAAAGGGAAGCCGTGAAGGAGGCTCGGCCTGAAGGGAAAAGAAAGGCTGCCCCGAGAAGAGGCAACGGCGGCGGCGGCGGCGGACTCACAGTCGAGGTGCTTCTTCTTGGGGCCCATCACCTCGTGCGTGGTGGCCTTGCAGACGGTCTTGGAGACGGCCGAGCCCGTCACGCTGTGCTGCGCCGCCGTGATGCGGTCAGTCAGGCTCTGCCCCGACATGGTGCCCAGCTCCCTTGCGCGGCCGCGGCGGATCCTGGCAGGGAAGCGGGGATGGGAAAGAGGAAAGGAGGAGGGAGAGGGAGGAGGAGGAGGAGGAGGAAAAGGAGGGCGGGCAGCCCCGGCCGACCGGCCCTAACGCCGCCACCCAGCCCTTAGACGCCCGGCGGCGAGCTCCGCCTTCCGGAAGGGCCGGGCTTGTCACCCGGGAGAAGGCCGCCGCCTCAGCTCCCGCCCGAGGGGGCGTCGCCTTTTCCCCTCCCCTCCGCCACCACACGCGGGAAAATGGCCGCCGAAGAAGCCGCCTCTGAGGTCTTTCCGGGACGCCCGGATCACGTGACAGACACCATTCTCTTTCAGCGGGGCCTCCCTCGCCCCCCCCCCTGTCTCTTTTTAATAATATTTCTAGGCCACGTGACGCGCTCCGCCTGGAGGGCAGAGGGGGTGGTGGCGGGGCCACACCCCGACACCCCTCCACGTGACGAGACGTCATCCTTTCTTCCCCTCGCCCCGCCCCTTTTCCTTGCCGCGCCCCGCCGGTGGTGCGTCACAAGGAAGAATGGTGTGACGCAATCGGTCGAGCGGCGCTGCGGTGTTTTTTCTTTCCCCCTTTTCGTCTGCCCGGTCTTCCCCCTCCTCCTCCTCTTGTATCATGGACGATGACGTCACCGGCATTCCTGAGGGGTGGGATGGACGGGAAATCTCTCGTGGGTCGTTCCCTTTCGTGGGTGTTTTGGTGTCTTTTTCCCCACTACAGCAGGGGTAGGCAAACTTGGCTCTTTTATGACTTGTGGACCAGAATTCCTCTTCCAATCATGTTAGCTCAGGAATGCTGGGAGTTGAAGTCCACAAGTTATA
>JANHFR010006236.1:24419-39992 GCA_032468015.1 Mimophis mahfalensis | reverse complement strand
CCTACAAACAACATAATTAAAACAACCCCTCAGTCTAGGCCGGCCAGTTCGAACAACCAAGTTTTCAGTTCCCTACGGAGGGTGCGGATATATAATAGGCTATAATCCTATTTCCTTTTATAGTAAGTACATTTCTTACATAAAACCCAGATGCATGGATATTAAAATACTAAGAAACATCAAGTTCAAATTATCAAGCGAAAATATATATGCTGACTTAAAATCTCAAAGTGGGTCACTTTAAACTTTTAGCTACTGAATGCAACATCTACTGCGGGATGTAGACAGTGAATAGAACTGCTTTTAGCTAACAGCAGAACAGCCTCAACAACAGCTGCTTATGAGTTATTCCTATTAGAACTGAATGCACTAAATATGTATTGAGGCCTTGGGAAATGGGAAACACAATCCACATGTCAGTTTAAACTAAGTTTGGAGTGGTTTCTATTTGATTCTGAAAGCAATGCTTTATGCTTTGGGGTAATTAGATTGCTCTTAATATTTCATAATTGGCAAGGGCCACAGTTGAAGGGATAAGTGATACAAAGTTACTGTGTCATGATAATATTTTTCACAAATTTCTCCCCTTTTTTTCAATATGTTCAGCAGGAATTATAAGGGGTTCTTGGGCCCCAATAAGAGTTTCAGAAGTGTTCCATCCATATGTTATGTGAGTTAGACACAACGACACATTTAGGAGAATCAGATAATCCACAGTTCAAATGATTGATATACATACATAAGTAACATGCACCCAACATGGTATGTGAATCCGCCCCTCTTTTTTTGGTAGAGGACTTCATAAAACGAACAAGTGTTACAAAGTAACCCTTTTTCCTCTTTCTCACTAGGCCTGAAACTGCAACTCTGTCTATATTTCTTGATGCCCTATAATTATCATACCAGATGAAGCAAAATATCTCAAGAGTTGCAATCAACTTTTGAAAAGAGATGATTAAAATGACAGTGGAAGCTAAATACTTGTGAGATCAGGAGGCTTCAGAAAGCCAAACAATAAAATAAAATTTCCTTAAACATAAGTGACATAATTAGTCAGCAATCACTATGTTTGTTTCACGTTCTCTGGATAACCTTCTCTGAGTAAATCCATTCCAGCTTAAATATTTTAGAGACTAGATACTTGTTTTCTGAGGTACCTTTTTAATCACATTGTTTGGAAGGTTTTTGCCTCTTTCACTTGATATTTGCATAGTTGTACAAACAAAAGTTGCCACTATAACTTAATTCTATTTCTCAGCATATTCCTTAGTGCCTTGTTTACAGAAAAGGAAAGCAGTTGTTCCTTCCAGACCACTTAAGACGTAGGGAAGTAGAATATGCAAAATTAACAATATGTAGAAAGGAAGTCGAGGTGGCAAAGAACTTAAGGTTCCTTATGTTTTCTGAAAGAGGTTGATCAACTGATTTTAGAATATTACTATATTCATAACCGAGGAAAATTCAAAGTGGTGGTTCTTATGGATTTTGCTTTATTATATGAATGGTTGTTCTAAATGGACATGTTCTAGGCAATTTTTTTTCAGATGTGAGACTATAATAACAAAGACCTTTCCAATTTTATATTTGTTCATATAGTGTTCATCTATTTCTCTTAATAAATAGTCAAAAGTGATGTTGCTCACCCTGTATAGCCTTGCCAAGGGAGGGAACAAGCTGCCTTATGCCAGTTGGAAGATCTCCAGATAGTAAAATAAACTCAAATCTTTACTAACACCCATTACTTGATATCCTGTTAGATGAACACAGAATTGAATATGCGACTTCTACATTAAAATATATATCTTCTCTTACAATGCTCTAGTCAATTGCAGTGGAGGTGGTGCTGGTATCACGGAACATAATCTCACTTTTACAAATTGTTCTCTGACTTGCTCAGCTGAAGAAAGCCAGTATTTACATAGTGAGTGCTTAAATCCCCAGTTCTATTTAATTCATTACAGAAATGAAGGAAAATTTCTAACATGTGTTCAAAGTTTTGCAGACTTTGGGGAGTGTGTGCGTGCGTTGGGGGAAGAGAGAACAATAGATGCAGTAGACTCCATTCTTCAATATAATCTGTGACAGAGTCTTCTTTGGAAGATAACTACTATACACTTTGAGGTAATAGAATTCTTCTGATAGAATCCTTTCTAGAACTCGATGGACTATGTAGCCCCAGCGTATCATGTGCTAAAGAGACTTGCTCTAGCACTGCCAGATCTTCACATTATAGCACCAGAAATTGCACGTCTTATTGTACAATATGCATTTTAAAGCTACAATTAATATAAGACAATAGCAGTTTGCAAAATTCAAGAATAAGATGATTAAAATGCATTTTCCCCTTATCCTTAGATCACCAAAATTCAAGTTCATTTTATACAAAGATATAAAAGCTAGTTAGCTATTTTCCTCTCCCTTGTTCTATAATATTAGTGTTTAATGAGCGGAAGGGGGAGAGACTCGGTCAGTCAGTCAATGGTAGTATGTCTTTGCTGAAGGCAATTTAAAACCTCTTCAGTGACCTGATCACATTAAATAAAGCTTATGTGCTCTCAAGGTTCAGATCTGCTGATGTGCTAACATTTCTTCCACATCTCTGTATTTACTTTAAGGCAGGGAAAGCCAGCTTGGTTTCATTGATCCAGTATCTGTCTGTGAAGAAGACAAACCGGCTTTTCTTAAAGAAAAGGAAATAAAGAAAAGGATGCTTTGATTCCATCCTCCCCAACCATCTGCTCAAAACAGCTGGTATAGCATGAGTCCAGCAGATGGCATTCTTTCTCTAGTGAAAACCCAAAGCAAAATTTCCCCCCTCCATTCTTTAGTCACCTTAGAGGCTCTGGGTTTAGGTTAGTTTTTCTGCTATTAAAAAAACAAAACAAAACAAAACAAAACAAGACGGCAGAGCTTCAGGCTACAGCGAGCCTGCCTGTGTCTTATTTGGCAGATAAAGCTGAGCTAAAATAAATATATAAACCGGGCTGTTCCTGTCAAGCATTTTGATAGGTGTCACATTATAAACTCAAAAAGCTCACATGAAAAAAAAAATCCCCCAGAGTGTCTTGCTCCACTCAGCCAGATGGAGATTGAAATCTGTATCTGCATCCAGATATCTATTCGATAAGGAAGAAGCTTACATAAACCATCATCCCTGTATTTCTGACTCAACTGGGCCACTTGAAACTTTACAGCGAAGGCTTGAGTGCTTCTTTAGAATTACAGTTTGAATGAATTGTTTACAAGGGTGTTGAACTTTGCTAACGCCTCTGCTTCAGGATTAGCAATGGAAACAGAGGTGGTATTCAACCAGTTCTGACAGGTTCCGGAGAACTGGTAATCATAATTTTGACTGGTTCTGAGAACCAGAAAATATCACCTCTGACTGGCTGACAGTGGCAAATACCACCTCTGATTGGCCAACAGCATAGCCACACCCACTCAGCTATGCCCAGAGAACTGGTAGTAAAAAAATTTGAATTCCACCACTGAATGAAAACCACGTAAAGAGGAAAAACCACAAGTTTCTTGGGTAGAGCCCTGGCTGGGTGAGACCATGTGCAAACAGATGTGTGTGGTAGGGAAGTCATTCTCCTTGCCTGATATTGAGATCTTTCTTTCTGAACACCAGTCTCTGACACGAGGACAAGAAGAGAAAATTACCCTTGAAAATAAAAAAGAAATACAAGCGAACATAAAGGGCCAACCTCTCTTCCCCCCCAAAACACTACACCCTAAAATAATAGCCATATTGCTTTTAAAGAGGACTCTGGCCCATTTTCTGAGATTGAAAATATGACGCAAATAATTGCTGACAATTACAGAAAGTTTGAAGAGACAAAATGCCTCAGAGAAAAGTGAATTCTGCATTCAGCGAGAGTCATCGTTGTAAGCACATTGTCTATGGGCTAGAAAAGTCAATCAGAGAAAGAATTTCACTTGATCCTGTGGTAGATGAAGGGGATATTTAATTCTGAGTAGCTTGCTGGCTGACTCGGGAACCTTGATGGGTTGTCAGATCATAGCTGCTGTCTTACTCAATGAGAAAAAAGTAAGTGAAATTCAGAGGCAAAGAAATTGGAAATTATTGTTCTTCTCAGTGCATTTTGGCAGGATCTCATGTGGGAATCAAAGAAGAAAAGAGTTTTGTTATGACTGAACCTGAAATTTCAGGCATAAATTCTAGAAAATACAGGTAGTCCTCAACTTACGACTCCAATTGAGCTCAAAATTTCTGTTGTTAAATGAGACGTTAGTTAAGTGAGTTTTGCCCCATTTTATGACATTTCCTGCTTCAGTTGTTAAGTGAATCACTGCAGTTGATAAGTTAGTAACCCACTTGTTAAGAGAATCTGGCTTCTCCCTTGACTTTGCTTCTCAGAAGGTTGCAAAAGGGGGGGATCACATGACTCCAGGACACTGCAAATGTCAGAAATATGAGTCAGATGCCAGCATCTGAATTTTGATCATGTGACCCTGGGGATGCTGCAAAGGTCGTAACTGTGAAAAATGGTCGTAAGTCACCTTTTTCAATGCTGTCGTAACTTTGAACGGTCACTAAATAAACTGTTTTAAGTTGAGGGCTACCTATACTGGGAAAATGGGAACTAGTAAGTTGTTGGTTGGTTTAAAAATTCCGTTCAGTGCTGAACATTATGTTGTATTTGCTGTCTTTCTGCTTTCTTGAGCTGTTTACAGGTTACTGAACATTGATCTGCTAATGTAGTTCTTTGGCTTCATGGAATGTGGCACTTTTATTAAAATAAAACTCCTTCATTTCTTGATATTCCAGAGTTGAATTCTGTCCTAGACATTGCAGAACCACTTGAATCAGTCATCTTGGTTGAAAGGAGAAAACTGAGCCAATTTATTTGAAAACTTACTTCTGGGGAATGGAGAATCCTGTTGTGGTGATGGCAACCTAGCCACCAGCTGCTGCCTGGGAAAATAACCACTCCAAAAGTCCAGATAGAGTGTGGAAATCTCTAGGAAACTTATCTGAGAGGCTTGTGTGGATGTTGATCATAAAAATTGAATTGCTATATAAATTTACTGAATAAATGGATAAACACTTCCTCCCTTTTGTTATCTAAGGAACTGCATAGCAAACAAGCAGTTAAGACATGTGGCTTTTAATGGTATTGGGAAAAGAAGTTGTCAGTGTTCATTGATCTGAAGAAATTTGTAGATCCATTTACTTCCTGCCACTACCTCAGGCATATACAGCTTTATTAATAAGGCAGATGAACTAAAATATTAATTATCCCTTGCCTCTATAATTTTTTAATGCATCACAGCCCTTCTTTCTCCTAAGATCTTTGATTCTGAATCTGAAGAAGAATATCTCACTAATGTTTCACTCCTCCCTGGCAATAAAAATCATTCTGCAGCTTTTCCACGACACTCAAATCAAACTGGGTTGCTTTTTTTCTACTTACGATAGCCTCCTGATCTCTTAATTTTATGTAGAAATGTATAATAGAGAACAAAGAACAAAGAATCAAAGCAAGCCCTTTGAGAAGGGACTTGAAGTCTGCCTAGCGGAGTATTATTTATACAATAATTGAAAAAAAGAGTCAAGAATCAGTTGTATGCTATGGACATAATGAAATGTGCATTTGATTCCCCAGGCCTGATTAATTCCTTGAGTTTTGAAGTAATCTATGTACTGTGTTTTCATACTGGTGTCCTCTTTTCCTTCTACCATTTCTTCCATATAGAACTAAATCTCTTGCATCTGGATAGCTTTAAAGCTATGTGAAAAAGTAAACCTATCAGTCACAGGTAGCATAGAAAATTGCGAGGAGGGGCAGATGGGTATTGTAGTTCGCAAACATCTGTTGAGTTCCTCCTTTATCTAAATGGTACAAGATGAGATGCGAAAGTTATTAAGAATGACATAGGGTAAATTGTTTCTCCAGTTCTATTCTCCATTTCTATCTCCCTCCCAGGCATCTAATGAAGGTTTAAAAGTGTTGACAATACTCCTTCAGTGGCATGTTCTGCTATAAAAGCTATTGTTAGACAAATATGAGCCAGTCATGGCAGTACACTCACCTGGCCACCAGGTGGAGGCATGGAGTGCCATGCCACCCACAGGAAGAGGAGGGGTCTCCACCCCCTATAAAACCCATTCACACAGCCCAGCACATCGCTTTTTTGAACCATGCTCTTATGGGTTGGCCCTGAAAAGTTTCACTGGTGAGGGAATTGGTGATTGAATGGTTTCGTGAGAATCAAGGCTTGGAGAGCCAGAAAGAGGGGAAGTGACTGGATTTTCTTGGTTTAGATTGTAAGAGATTTAATTCAGGAAGAGGTATCAAGCAGACAGGAAAAGACTGAATGAACTGCTATAGGAGACTTCTGTGCAGACAGCTGCCATTGATGGCATTTTAAAAAGAGCTAGGAGACAGAGCTGTCCTGTTTAACTATATACTGTGCATTTGAAATGTACTGCACCTTTAAGGAGACTGCTCAGCCTAAGGGAGAAGGCTCTGAGCAAGATTTCCTAAAGACCCAAGGAAATTCAACTCAATGAGTTCAGTATCTTGGTGGACATTAGACAGAAGACTGTCTTTACATCTATATGGTTGTTTCCCTGCTGCAAGTAGCCAGGTTTTCCTGCTTTGTTCCAAGCTAGAGCATATTTTTTTTCCTACCTCATTCACAAGGAAGAAAAGACAAGAAATCACTTTTTAGAGTCCCGTTCTGGGCTGAAGATTTAACTAGAAGTTTCTATGCTAAGGCAGAAGCCACATTTATTTTACTTCCATCATATACTGCTCTTCTTCTGTACCCAGCCTTCATTTCCATATTTGCGTAAAAGATGCAAGCCCACCATTTACTTTTTGAAAACCAAAACACTTCCACACATTTAAAGATTTACCGTAGAACAAAAATCTTATCTGTATAAACCATGCCCAGATTGCACTTCCCAGATTTCTGTTATCCCTATTAGTATTCTGTCAATCATCTAACCAGGCACACTGTACAAGCTAAAGCCCTTGTAGTCTCTGGATTCAATCTTGTCATCCTTTGGTATTAGGCACTGACAAAGCCTTCACACACACACTAAACCAGTCTCATAGCTACTCCATAAGCAAACTAGATCCATATTTTAATATCTTTCATATTATACCATCTACAACTGCAGCTTTAAAATTCTTCGGTGTTTCAGGGGCATTTATGACATCCATTTCATTTTTCTTCCTTGGGCAGGAATATTTATAGCATTTGCTTTAAAAATATTTGACAGACCCGATGAAGATTTCCAGGTTTTTCAGTCAGTTGCTCAAGGTGGCATCATTCCCATACAAAAATCTACCATACCGAACTCTAAAACATTTTTCCAGCATTCCCATCCTTCTGTTTTATCTCAGATCATTTAATCACATTTAATTTTAATTCTGTTCATTCTGCTGGCTCCTGGTTAGTCATCTTCAGTCACTTCTGAATTAATGTTTTATTTTCTTCAAAATCATTCTGCATTTTCTCTGCCTATTTAAATTTTAATTATTTCTCGCTCTCTTGGATTACATTTATAGTTATACTGCTGGTAACTAGGGGTGACATGACAGCATTGTCCCAATATCTGAGGTGCTCTCACAAGGAAGGGGGGCTCAATCTTGTATTCTCCAAAGCACCTGCAGGCAGAACAAGAAGCATTGTAGGGAAACTAACCAAGGAGAGAAGCAGCCTAGAACTAAGGTGGAATTTCCTGGCAGTGAAGTCATTCCAATTAACCAGTAGAATGACTTACCTCCAGAAGTTGTGGTGCTCCATTACTGGAGGTTTTCAAGAAGAAATTGGACAACGATTTATCTAAAATGCTATAGGGTTTCCTGCTTGAGCAGGGGTTGGACTAGGAGATCTCCAAGTTCCCTTACATTTCTGTTATTCTATTATGTAACTATACTTTTATCTATATATGCATTATACAGTACTTTTATCTCCTCCTTTCTTACTGCAAGCATTTTCTGAGACATGCTTTTCCACAAATGTGCAATATTGTTATAAGGAAGAGATAATTGTCATCTAACTGGATAAGTCTTAGAAAGTGAACTTGTCACACATCCTGGACCCATATTCCTTGCACACATGAGGTAAATGGGATTGGTTAGCATCTATTTATTTATCCAGTTTTTTCTTATTTCATCCAGCAAGCATCCTTTTTGTACTTCCCATTAGTCAAATTCTTCATCTACATCTGACTCAAATTTACAGGCCAAGGGCAAATACATGTGGCTATCAAATAATTTCCTGTGAATCCCAACAATCTTTAGAGGAATGAGTAAATCTTTTGGGATATGCAACTCTCAACTAGTAACATCCAGCCCATAAAAAGACAATAATGAATCCTCCCAGGGAGTGCAGCTATTCACTATGTTACTGTAAATGTACAAGGCTATAAGAACTGCATTGTTAAACAATCACACAATTGTTTTCTTCAGTGTTTCTGCTGCTTCCACTTCCTGGAGGAAATCTTCCTGTTTGTTTGCATCAGAGTAAGATAGCTGAGTATTTTGTGCTGACTTCTGAAGAATAATTTTATTGGCAAGAAAAAAAAAAAGAAATTTCCAGGAAGGACCATACTTAGCAGAGTTTGCTATTTGTCAGGACCCTATCACTTGGCAGTTTTTGCAATATGATTTTGGCAAACAAATGCATCTATATCTTCTCCTTAGTTGGATGAATGACAATAGTTTGCTTTTACTCATGTTTCCACTTATTTTAACCCAAGTGTTCCCTAGAGTAATGCCAAATTTATTCACTTGGATACCTTAGCAGAAGTTGATAGCTTTAACATACAGTGTAATTTTCCTTCCTTTCTGTTGTCTGTTTCTGTTAAACTATTTGTATCCTTCCGTTTGTATTCCAGTCATGTGAATCCTTTCACTAGTTCTCCATTGTAACTATTCAATCATAATTACTTCCTTGTATTAAGAGTTCATTCTGCATGCCGCAATGTGGCAGGAGGAGAGACCCCAGACTCACTTTAAAAGGCACTATTTAAGGAGGATCTTGTTGTCAGTCTGGGATAAACTAAAACAGAAATAGTATATTAAAATTCCCTGTTGGCTATCAACCTTGGAAGCTCTTGGTATTCAAATGTTCTTGACCCAGAAAAAAGATTAACATATAAGGAATTGCTAAACCAGCAGGGGGAGTTAAAATTGATGGTACAATTAAAAGAGCAGGGGGTGAATTTGGATTGGTGGATGTATGCTCAAATAAAAACAAGGTATAAAAGAGACATTGAAGCAGGGGGAATACATAAAGAATTGCAAGAATATGATAAAATATTATAGGAATGGAAGAAAAGATTACAACAAAAAGTTATAAATTTCTATTGAATTTGGAGATGGAAGAGGAAATTGTAAAAGACAATATGATTGTTTGGGCCAAAAACTTTGGATATGCAATTGAGCTGGATAAATGGCTAGAAATGTGGGACAAGAATATTAGATTAACCATGGCAGCCTCATAAAGAGAATTTGTACAAAATGTTTTACTGGTGGCATTTCCCACTGGCAAGATTAGCGAAGATGTCCCCAAATCTGGCCTCAAATTGTTGGAAATGTTGGTTCAAGCAGGGTACTTACTATCATCTTTGGTGGACATGTCCTCTAGCCAGAAAATATTGGAATAGAGTCAGAGACTGGTTACAAGATATAATTGGCCAACAAATTCAACTCAAACTCGAGACTTTTTTATTAGGAATTATTCCGGAAAAGATAAATAAAAGCTCCTGGTACTTATACACATTATAACAGTGGCTTGGCTGCTCTTCGCCCAGGGTTGGAAGAGTCGAGATATACCTTCAGAAAACAAATTGATAGTGAAAATAATATAATGTGCAGAATTAGATAACCTAACTAAACTATTGAGAAACACAGGGGAAATGGATCACTCCATGAATTGGTCAGCATGGTATGCATGGTTAGGAAAAAAAGGGCAAAAGGAATAAAAGGATAATTTTTATAGACTGCGATTTAAGGTACAGAAATCGATATAGAGAATGTATAGAATTGATAGACGGTATGGTATAATATATATAAGGAATATTACAAGAATAAATATTTAAGATGTATAAAGGATGTCTCGCTTGCTGCCAAAGTGTATGTATGATGTACTATATTGTATCGAAATAAAGCAAATAAATTTTTAAAAAAGAGCTCATCCTCATCTGAATATTTCACATATTGGAAGAATTATTCAATATACAAAAACCTGAAATTAGAACCTATATTCTTTTTTTTTATTAAATGGTTTAATAGGCTCATTAAGTCATCACTCCTACTTTTTCCCAAACAGATATGTTTTTATCTGAGGTCTTTAGAGTTTTCATTTGCCAGAGGAGTTTAAAACCTAATATTTTTAAAACCAATCCTTACGAGATGTAGTTATCTTGTGCCAGAACTCAGTCATTGACCAAACTCAGACCATGGCCTCAGAAATTAATTCTTTCTTGTTTAGTAGTACCGGTAATTGCATAACCAATATTCTTCTTTCCCTCTTTCCAGGCAGGAAGGGACTAATACCAGAGGCCCCAACTTGAGCTTCTATATCTTCAAATCAACAAAATTGTAGTCGTAGCTGTCCCTTGCAGTATTGTTACAAGAGATAATTACCAGCCATTGTGGGTGCACCCAGGTACACCCATGTTATACCTATTCTCCGCGAGCTGCACTGGCTCCCTATTGGTCTCCAGATGCAATTCAAGGTGTTGGTTATTACATATAAAGCCCTACATGGCTCAGGGCCAGGTTATTTGCGAGACCACCTTCTGCTGCATACCTCCCTGCAACCGGTAAGATACCACAGGATCGGCCTCCTCCGGGTCCTGTCAGCTAAACAATGCTGGCTGCCAGGCCCACGGGGAAGGGCCTTCTTTATGGCTGCCCCAGCTGTCTGGAATCAACTGCCTCCTGAGGTCCGGACTGCCACCACCCTGTTGGCCTTCCGGAAAGCAGTAAAACCTTGGCTTTTCCAGCAGGTTTGGGGCTGTTGATCCCGTCACTGATTTATGGGATCCGGCCTAATTGGTATGCATGAGTTTTTATTGTTTTAATTTTTTTAACTTTTTTAACTTTCATTTTTTATTGTTCATATTGCTCTGCTGTGAGCTGCCCAGAGTCCCTCGGGAGTTGGGCAGCATATAAATATGAACAAAATAAATAAATAAATAAATAAATAAATAAATAAATAAATAAATAAATAAATAAATAAATAAAATCTAACATGGTAAGTCTTAGAATGTGAAGTTGCTGTGTCACATCCTGGACCCATATTCTTAGCACGCATCAACTAAATGGGACTGGTTAACATCCATTTATTTATCTCCTGCACAGCAATGTCTAAATACCATGATTTTTCCTTTTGTCTCCTTGAAGGTTGCAGCTAAACCTCCCCTACTCTTAAATGATTCATCATCTTATCTCCTGATGTGACTTTCCCCCGAGAAAACTTAGAGTCTGTTTCCTTTATGAAAGGCTCAAAGATTTTTTTTTATGAGTTCCATTATTGAGAAATAGTTTATATGGGTATATTTGTTGGCTTTGGGTTACATTCTTGCCATTGAGCTTGTTCTCCTTTTTAATTTCCTTTCTCCTGAAGATTTGCTTTCTATGTCAATCCCTACTATTCTATCTCCGAAGTGAGAAATGGAATCCAGTTTAGTGCAGTAGCAACTGCTGTTGTCTCATAAGGGCCCTCCCTGCTCCAAGAGAACCACATTACAATGGTCCAACAAATGCAGCTACAGTCAGTCCAAATGGTCTTTCTCCACAGAAAGGTTGTGCTAAGGGTCCTTGGGCTTTGCCTGATTTGTCTCCCCTCCAATCCAACTAACATTAGAGCCAACCAGTCCAGCCTTCACTAGAGATGGCCTGGCCTACAGCTTGACCCAATCTGGCTGGAATGGCTAAGACCAACCTTCTGAAAGTTGTACCAGAACAGATTCATCAATTCAGCTAATCTTCCAGCATAGAGACTGGAGTTGTTTATCTGATGCTATCAGTCCAAACATCTTCCACATCCATCTTCTCAGGAGGTTAAACAGTGCAACCCTACCTCACCTGCATCAGTACTAATATTCCTATCCATATGGTTGGCCATGCAGATGCCTTAAGGAAAAGGATGTTTCTTTATTGCCCTGGTTGACCGGGGTCAACAAAACCTTGTCCATGCCTAACCTGTTTAGGTACCCCACCAAGCTCTTTAGATGAAAGGAAGGGATAGCTGAAAGGATGATGAGAGAGGATAAAAAAAAGATGGGAAAACTGCATCACTGACAAAATATGCAGACACAACATCAGAAGTAAGTCAGTAAGGCTTATTTAGTCCTAAACATCCATCAGCCAGGACAGTAAGCAGCAGTGACCTGGTTTGAAGCTCTGCTTGGAACTTGGCTTGATATCCAGAAACACCTCTACTTGACGCTCAGCTTGGAATTTGGCCTGGAATTTGGCAGCAACTCTGCCTTACAGCTTAAAGGCTATCATTAGGGAAACAGTGGCAATCAAGGCCAAGAGCAGAAGACTGTTCCAAGTCAAGCTTGGGCAATTACCCATCAGGGAACAAGAATCTGGTCCCACATTAAAAAGTTTAAGGACCGGAAATGGCTAAGTAAACCAAGGTTCAAGAACAGTCCTACTGAGACAAGATTAGATTTAGATTTATTGAATTTATATGCCGCCCTTCTCCAGGACTCAGGGCGGCTTACAAAAATAAAAACACATAATATAAAATTTAAAAAAAGATTAAACAATTAATTCAATTAATTCAAGCTGATTTTTTTTTTAATTTATATGCTGCCCTATTCCCAAAGGACTCAGGGCAGCTTACAACATATTAAAAGACAATAAATACAAATACTAAAAAGAAATTAGATCAAATTTGGTTAGACAAGAATTTAAAACACCAATTAAAAGTTTAAAAACAATGCCCCCTCAGGTTAGACCAGCTTGCTCAAAAAGCCAAGTCTTCAAGGCACGACGGAAGGATCTTAAATCTGGGATGGTCCTGATGTTCGGGGGCAGCTCGTTCCATAGCCTCCCACAGAGAAGGCTCTCCCTCTGGGGGCCACCGGCCGACATTGTTTGGCCGACAGCACCCTGAGGAGGCCAACTCTATGGGAGCGAACTGGCCGGTGGGAGGCTACTGGCAGCAGAAGGCGGTCCTGTAGGTATCCTGGTTAATGTGAGTGAACAAGTAAGTTTGATCTTATCCAGAATAAACTAAACACACGAGGTACAGAGGGAAGAAGAGTATTTGTAGTTTTCAGGGAAATATGGAGACATGATTTTGGAGTAACCACCATTTGGACAATAACAGCTTGAAAAGCATGTGCTGAGCCCAGGTAAATGGAAATTGTTAGAAAGAGACTGGATCCCCCTGATCCCCTCTGATATAACAAGGAGGGAAGGGAAAGCTCATGTGGACTTGCAACATTCTGTTTCTACTGCCTTTCTTAATGAAACATACTTATAGCCTTCCTGTGAAATCAGTTTCCTGATGGAGTCTACCTTATAGAGCTGACACTTTGGGAGACCTTGAAATATAATAAGAAAAAGCCTCCAGATAGCCTATGTGTGTGTCATTACCATGAAGAATCCTCACACAGCTCCATTGTTTTAACTGATAAAGATCTTTTTGAAGAGGCTATTTGCTTCTTTGACTTTTTCTTCTTCTTCTTCTCTATTTGCACTTGCTGAAAATTTATGTCAGGTTGCTTTTGGAAAGGAATCTAAACTTTCCATGAGTGCTGCAGATCACAATTGCTCAATTGGATTTGTCCCATAGAAAATCTTGATCCGAAGATGGGTACTGGCTTTCCATTTTGACCTTGTTCACAAAATGTAATAGATCAAACTGTACCCATTTGCTGTCAATTTGAGCAATAGATGCTTCAAAATCAGCTAATCCCAGGGAAGTTAATCCTCTCCAAATCTCAACTTGTCTGGATTCCATTTTGAGAATTCCACTTCTTATCTGATTGACCACCATATATTATTTTAAATTCAAATTTCAGAACCCAAGGACAAAATGTCACATTATAACTCAATTAAACTACTCACTGCTGACTTGACATATGGGGAGTATATCCAAATATAACCTATGATATTTTTTTGTGTTACAAGGAATGTGGAATATAGGGAGTTTCCTTGAGTTACATTAACTCAATGCCTATTTCACACTCCACCTGCTTTCAGTCTGCATCTATTTATTGTCCAATGTACTCTTTCCTTGTAATCCTGTAAATTTTCCTACCAACATAGCGTTTAGAGCTGCTGCCATCTCTACTGGCATTTATGACAGTATAGCAGCTCCCTTGTCTTCATTGCTTAGTTCTCCTCCGGTTAAGTGTAAGTGTTTTTGAATCTCAGTGACTTTTGATTTCTTTCAGGAAAATTGCTGTCCGAACTAGAAATCTTGTTATGCACAGCATGGCTCACTGCTGAATAGCCATACAAAGCATTGCTTTGGCAGGCAACTAAAATGGTGCAAAATTGCATAGAAAGTTATAAATCAGGTATTTTAAGGATGACAAAACCAAGAATCATAATTGCCATGGCACATTAAATGCCTCAGTAAACAAAAATATTTGTGTTTGATGCTGTCTTGAAGTCAATAATATTTAATAATGACAGCTAAAAAATTGTCAGCTATGATTTCATACTGTTGTTTGTATAATACTAATGTATTATACTCATATGCTGCCCAACTCTTAACAAGAATTAAAGGTAATCCTCAGGTTATGTCCAATCATTCAATACTTGTTCAAATTTATGATGGCACTGAACAAATGGTATTTACGATAGAGCCTCACAGTTCCAGCCATTACAGCAAACTAAAGGTCATGTGACTGCAATTTCTAATATTCCTTTACCAGGCTCAATGAGGAAGCTGGCAGGAAGTCAGAAGTGGCCAGCATGGAAGTTCCTCACTTAACGACCTGTGTGGTCTTTACTTAACAGCAAGTGGGATTGCTGGAATTGCTATTACTAAATGATGTAGCATCACGCTTTATAACCTCATGGTTTAGTGATGGAAATTCTGGTTCCAAGTACTGCAGTAACCCAAGAATTTATGAATTACCTAATTTTAGCAGGCAGCAGAATTTAGACATTCTTTCACAATGACTCCAACCTATGTCAGTAATATCTCCCAAAGAATTAAAATGTATAATACTGTAATTATTTTATTTTCACGATTTCCTCTTTTTGTTTGCTTTTCTAGGGTACATGGAGTGAAGCTTAAAGATGAGCAAAAGAGATGGGGATATTTTCTTTAGAAATTTGCAGTAGGGAGGGAAAGTAGTTCTTGCTTTATTAAATGTCCAAATTGGTTAAGACAGTCTTTCACATTAAAAATGCCTCATGCAGCTCCTTAACAGTGCAGAATTCTGCTTTTCGTACTTCAAATCAGCAATTCTTTCTGAAATTGCCTGGTGATCAAACAATGTGGCACAGTTATAGGATCATTATAGAAAGTTTTGCAAAGAAAAAAAAAGTAGCTCTATATTAAGCAGCATTTTTAATGTAAAAGGAGTTGGGGGGGGGGGGGGAGAGG
>JANHFR010006236.1:0-18168 GCA_032468015.1 Mimophis mahfalensis | reverse complement strand
CTTCCCTTCCCTTCCCTTCCCTTCCCTTCCTAATTAGAAAACAAACTTCATTTCCATCTTTACAACCTAAGCAGACAGTGTATAGTCTGAATGGCTCAAAATTGAATCAAAATAGAGAGAGAGGGCTAAATATTGTGTTGCATAATTCTGTTCCTTAGGTACCTGGTTCCTTCTGTAACCTGGTTTTTTTTCCTAGCTCTATGGCTCTGGCAGACAGAGGAGCTTGAGAAGTTGTTGTTATTATTATTATTATTATTTTCATTATCATTATCATTTTATTTATTATTTTATTTATTTAATTAATTAATTAATTTATATGCCACCCTTCTCCCGAGGGACTCACAGTGGCTCACAACAATTCAAAACACAGAATAGAAAATGTTTAAAAAGTATTAAACAATAAATTCAATAGATAGTTAAGTAAAATAAAAATAATGACAATTTAAAATTTAAAACAACACTAAAATCCAATTAAAAATTGCAAGTCAGTGCAGACCGGCACATTGGAAAAGCCATGTCTTCAAGGCATGTTGGAAGGACTGAAGGTCAGGAATCATCTGAAGCTCCAGGGCAAGCTCATTCCAGAGGGTAGGCGTACCCACAGAGAAGGCTCTCCCCCTGGGGGTCACCAGCCAACACTGTCTGGGTGACAGCACTTTGAAGAGGCCAACCCTGTGGGAATGCACCGGGCGATGGGAGTCTGTCGATGGCGGAAGGTGGTCTCGCAAGTACCCTGGGCTTAAGCCATGTAGGGCTTTAAAGGTCATTACTAGCACCTTGAATCGCAGCCGGAAGACAACCAGAAGCCAATGCAGGTTGTGCAGGAGTGGCGTGACATGGGAGTACCGAGATACTCCCATAACAACCCGCACGGCCGCATTTTGCACCAGCTGAAGCCTCTGAGTGCTCTTCAAGGGCAGCCCCATGTAGAGAGCATTGCAGCAGTCCAACCGAAGGGTTATGAGGGCATGAGTGACCGTGCATAGGGCATCCTGGTCCAGAAGTTGACTCCTTCAGGATTCCATAGAAGCTTCCAAATGGGAAGGTCTGGAATATGTTAAAGGCCTGAGTTCTGTCATGTCTGCAACCTGGTGTTTGTTTTTTTTCCTATCTCTATGGCTCTGGCTGTGTAGCTGTGTTTTAAAGAAAGCAGGGTTTTTGTTTGCACCAGAGAGAGGCAGAAGGCATGGCAGATGGAGGTTGAGAAATTGACTCCTTCAGAATTCCGTAGAAACCTCCGAATGGGAAGGTCTGGAATGTGTTAAAGTTCTGTCATGTCTGTACCTTGGTTTTTTTTTATTATCTCTATGGCTCTGGCTGTCTAGATGTCTTATGCATCTTGTTTTTCGGGGACACACACACACACACACATCCTGGGTGTTAGGGTTGTGTTACACCCCCTCCCCCCAGTGCTTGTCATAGGAGTCTAAACTTCCTCTGTGGCAAGTTTGGCTGACATTGGTCCAGCCATTAAAATTTGTATAGAGAATGTTACAACACCATCCCTCCCTCCCTCCTTCCCTCTCACCCTCCACACACTGTTTTATATAGAGAGATTTGTTATTTAGACCTTTGCATGAAGTGAATGATAAATGGCTTTACAAGTCTGTAGTGCTTGTAATATTGATTTGTTAAATTGATATACTGCCTATCTCGCTTATCTAGAGCAGTGGCCTCCAACTTTTTGGGCATCAGGGACTGGTTCTGTGGGGAGAGGTTTTTCCATGGACCAGAAGGATGTGGTTTCATACTGCCTGCATTTCATGGATGGGATTTTGCTTATTTGTGCAGATCACTTTCTGGTGTGCTGCGGACCGGGTATTGGGGATCCCTGATGTAGAGTGATTCTGGACAGCTTACAATGCAATATACTGATATTAATATACTGATATTAGTCAATACAGTGGAATCTCAGTTTAGAAATGCTTCATTCACAACCAGTTCGATTTACAACCAAAAAATCAGCTAAATGTTTCCCTCGATTCACAAACAAATCCTTGGTTTAGAACCAAACTACAAATAAATAGGACAAATAAATCAAAGAGAGAAAACACCTGGAGAGCATCCTTCCATCATGGAGGTGGACTCTTCCACAAAACAGCAACCTCTCTCATTCTCAGAACTGACTGACTGAACAGTTTTCTCGGTTGTTCATGGTTTTCTCAGTGTTTGTATGAAAGGATTTTACTGTTACACTTTGTGTTCTGTGGCATATTTAACTACAGTACTGTATTTGTGTACTTCAAAATATTTAAAAAAAACGATAGAGTTCGTAGGGGTCTGGAATGGATTGATTGTATTTCCATACCACCCAATGGGGAAATTTGTTTCAGTTTAAAACCAACTTGCTTCATAACCAAAGTTATGGAACCAATTGTGATCATGAACCGAGGTTCCACTGAATATTGTAATGCAATATGCTGATTAAACTTTACTGGTGGCCACATATTATGTACTTGGTAATTCTTAAAATATGGTTTATGTAGTTCTGTTGCACTGGCTAACTATCATAAGTTTTTTTATATTTTAAATTTGCCTTTTTCAAATGTATTGCTAATTATTTCCCATAAGCCTTAACCTTCAAGAACAGCCTCCCTTTCAGAAAGCAGGACTGGTAGAAAAGCATTCCGGACATTGAATGTAAAAGTTCCAATTTCAGCTCTTCTCAAGCTCCATCAACAAAGCAAATATTCAAGGCCAAATTTGGGAAATGCTGAGAATGTAGCTTTCCCATACCATTCTAATATTTTTTTTCTCTTTGCAAATGTTTCTTTTACTTTTATTTAGAACACAAATGCTCTTTTTCACATCTAATTCTCACATATTATTGGATACTTTAATTCTTATGATACAATTGGACAGATGATTATTTCTAAACCAATCAACTTGTACTTTGAAGCTCTTTGTTATGCTAACTAAAAAAGTAATCATAAGCCCCTTTTTTCAGGTTCCACTTTTCATAGGGAGACCCACTTTATCAGGGTACTCTTTTAAATGATCTTCTGATTTAGTTGCTTATTGGAAAAAGTAAGCCAAGGAAGATCTAGGGCTAAATTTGGCCATCACTAAAAGGTCATACGTAGGAGATTAAAAAATGTAGTAGTAGTTTAGAGGTGATAATAAAAAATAGATCACTGTCAACCCGCATGGTTAGTTAATAATATATATAACTTGCTGGTTTAAATATTGAAAAAAAGAGATATGTTTAATGGAAGAGAAATATTTAGCAACAGGGCTTGATCTCTATCATGGAAATGAATGTATAAAACATCAGCAAAAATGCCTAGTTTATAAAATTTATCTACTTCAAAATTATGTTACAGTGTTATATTGTTGAACAATGTTTTGTCAGAAACACATATTTCTAATTTTGTCGATCTAGTTGAAAATAGCCAACTTTATTTTTAATGTCTTTCTGCAACCAAATCACCATTCTAAGATATACTATACATGCCTTAAATGAAATATATAAATTACTTACTGAGTCTATAGTTATGCTAATTATGGCTGTTAATTTATTACTTTTAATCTGATTAGCCTCCCTATGAAATGCACAATTTACATGGAGTAATGAAATGCCAAAAGAATGAAACACAATTATTTTAGGTACAAGAGATTTAATTTGAAATATATTACCTGTACATGGTAATATTAGTTAATACTTCTTTCACATTATTGTTACAAATTATTTTTGTTAAAAACATTCTAGGCTATGAATTACTGTCAACCACAGTAATAGGAAAGTGTATTTCATTCCTTTTTTAAAAAAGGAATAATTGATAAACTCTTTGTTAGAGTTGCCTTTAGCAACATTTTGGCCTTTTTCAATAAACTGATGCTATTTTGTAAGTGCTTTTTAATTTATTTATTTCTCTAAAAAATTTATATAGCTGCCCATCTTTAACCAATTCTGAGTGTGAACCCCCTAAATAAAAATATGCTGTGTTACAGAAAAAAATGCTATTAACTATTATTGATGTTATGAACATTTTTGAATTTCATTTCATTATTTAAATTGTACAATTCAGGTATCTTTTGCAGCTATGTCACTTATGACACCTTCAGGTAGCTTACATTTTGAATATGTATTACTGTAAATATAGAAAAAAAGAGATGATGTCCAAAATCTAGGAAGATTCACGACAAAACCATGAGATTATAGCCAATATTTAAATAGTGTAAGATTGCTTCTGGTCCAGGTTTCAGTTGTTAATAAAGTTTTTACCTAAACTTCTAGAATATAGACTGATACACTTGACAACATAGGCTTTACTTCCACAGGTCATTTTCATTAATGGTTGCGTCTACATTTTTCTTTAGCAGGCGTGTTAGAAAAAAGATGGAAATATTTATTGATCGGATCTTTCTGTTGTTGAATTCCCATTCTGTTTTTGTCTTTTGAAGTCTGCTCTCATGCACAGCAGAGCATGAACCATGATTTTTCTATGCCTCACTCTGCCACCAAACAAGAAGACTGCTTTCTTTTTGCAAGAAAATCGTGAGACTATGATACGACCTCTCCAACATTTTATACATTCCTAGGGCTAAATATAAATTGATCTCTTAGCTCAGTGCCTGTTTGAACATAAAGAAATATGGTTGTAGGGTCTAGACCCAGACCTTAGTGGTCCAGGCAGAACTGATAGATCATATCTACCAGCAAATAGTTATTCCCGTTCAGTCAGCCCTTTGAGGTAAGGTCAAGAAAAGACAGACCAGAGATTTTTTTTTTTAAAAAATAGTCTTGTTTTTATTAGATAGAATACAAGAACTTTGAAAGCTTAGGCAGGTTATATTGTACCTATTGGCTGAGGAAGACTTGATAAATCCTATGTATGTACATTGAATTGGGATATCTGAAGTTATACTGCTAATGGCAATACTGTGTGGTAATTAGGCCTTGACTTACAATAGTTCATTTAGTGACTGTTCAAAATTACAGTGGCACTGAAAAAAGTGACTTTTGTCCATTTTTCACACTGATGACTGTTGGAGCATCCCCATGGTCACATGATTTACATTCGGATGTCTGAAAACTGGCTCACATTTATGAGCGTTGCTGTGTTCTGGAGTCACATGAACACTTTTTGTGATCTTCTGACAAGCAAAGTAAAATGGGGGCAAAATTCACTTAACAGGTTTCTCACTTAACAATATAAATTTTGGTCTCAATTCTGGTCGTAAGTTGAGGAGTACCTGTACCTTAGTGTTCATGGTTGAGACTTGGATAAAGTGAAGAGAAATTGATGATTGCAAAATTAATTAATAGCTCTGTCTTATAGTTAATAAATAGCACCCCCCTCTCCCTCTCCCTCCCTCTCTCTCTCTGGCATATGCATATGTGAATGTATGTATAGCCCCTATAGGTGGTTTCTGGCTTTATTGATCTTGGGGCATCTAGGAAGCTTGGGAGTTTGAGAATTCTGTACAGCTGTTCTAGCATGGCGGACTTCTAGACACAGAGCTCTGAGGTTGTTCCTTGGGTCTGTGGAGTCACAATCCCAAGTGCTCCTACCACCACTTGGACCACTTTGACCTTTAGTTTCTAACAGCATTTCTAATTCTTCTTATACAAACACACATGAAGGGCAGGAGAAAGGGGGAGGAGGAAGAGGGGGGGATTCATTCATTTCAATATTAATAACTTGTCAGATGGGAGTTGATTCCGTCCCTAAAGAGATGGAAATTTTCTGACACCTATCTTGTGACACAATGTGATTAGGCCTTCCTGCAGATACTAAAATTTCACTCTAATGTTATCAGACTGCAATCATCAAGAAAAACTGGAATTGAATAGCTCAGAAGAATCTAATAACTTGTAAGTAGCTTTTTAATGATGGAAAGTTAGAAGCCATAGGAAACAAATTCCAAAGATTATTGTTTTAAAAATCAAATCCTATTTATAGAATCAAGATTCAACCTCTTTTTTACATTTCCTTTCAGTGCATAGCCTATGACATGGGCTACCTGAATCCATGTTTTTAGAAGAAGATTCAGGTTCCACCTGTCTCTTGTTTTGACAGCTGTCAAGTCCACTATTGAGTACTGAGAATGTTCACAAACGTGATTTTGTTTCAAAATCCAATTAAGTTCTAATCTTGGAATTTTAATGACATTTTTTTAAATGTGTATGTGATTCACTCCTTTGAACTTACTTTAATGTTCCTGTCATGTGGTGGAATATGTACCACAGTTTTAAGCAACTGAATAATTTACTCAGACATGGAGTATAAACTGGGTTTTAGGGCATTCTCTTCTTGTTTATAGCACATAATTAACTCATTATTACAACAATATGTTTTACATAAAGACTTTGTGCAACCTTTAAATTAAGCTTTAAAATCAATACTAATTTTACAATACTTACTTTTAATGAAATTATGTCCTTTTGTCAAGGGAAAAAGAAGTCTTAAGTGGTAATTTAAAGGTAAGGATAAATAAATAAGGGTTATAAGACTGCACTTTTTCTCAAAATGGGTTTTTGCTGATGACTGAAAAATTGTAATAGAAGAGCAGTTCCCAAATAATTAAAAGATGATTAGTCTGTCCATGTGTTGTGAGTTTAAGGAATTTCCATTGTGTCTTCTGATTGCTAGTTGGTATTCACTGATCCACTTCTGTCCTGCCTTCTACATATTGGCTGTCACTGCCCTTACATCTATGTTGTTGATGAGTCTGTTTTTTTTTCGTTCTGAGGCTGCTGGGTCATTTGGTTTATGTAAGATGTTTGGGAGGCCTTTAGTTGTTTGTGTGCTATGGTGATACCTTGTAGTTGTAATAATCTGTTGGTTTTTGAGATGTTTGTGATGAATGGCAGTGTTATCCTTTTCATACCTTGTATTGGTTGTGCTGCATTGGGTTATGTGATTATTTTTGATAAAGTGGTATGTTGGAATATGTTTTGTAGATAGCTTGTTTTCTTTTTCTGATGTTATGGACTGCTGCAATGCATTTATAGTTATCCAAATAATGTTTTACATAGCTCTTCTTACTCCAGGTTGGGTTGTTACTTTGATAATGAAACTTTTGGTTGGGGTTTTTTTTTGGGGGGATACACTTGTGTATTTAATTCGCCATCATTTGCACTGCTGCTGAGGATATCTAGGAAAGGTAGTGTGTTTTCTTCTTTCCCTCTTGAATTTTATTTCTTTGAAGTTGTTGATTGTTTCATTTGTCTTCTGTAGTTGTTTCTTTTTATTATGACGGTGTCATCTATATACTAGTTTGATACTTTAGGATGTATGTATAGGAGTGTATAGTTTCTAAGCACTGTGTTATGGTCTCTGCTATGAGTTCTGAGAGTGGTGATCCCATGAGTATATTTCTGACTTGTTGGTATATTTGTCCATCAAACTGAAAATAGGCAGTCACACAGAGAGGTTGATGAGTCCCTTGATTCTGTGTATTTAGACCTTAGTGTATTTGGCTAGATTGGATATATTGTAGAGTACTGTTGCCATGGATTATTTCACTGGTTCTGAATCTATGGATGCAAAAAGTTCTGTGATATCAATGCAACCATAATTTTATCTTTTTTTTTTCAAAGACCTAAAAATAGAAGAAAGGAGTGGAAAGGAGATTTGACCTAAGACATCATTTTATCATGGTTTTATTCTCCGCATCCCCAGAACATTATGTTACAAAATTAGTGTTTTATATTCTGAATTTCTCCAATTAGACATAGGAAAATATTTTAATAGAAATATTTCAATTTGAATGGAAGTATTGGGTTTGCATGATGTTGTTTTTACAGTTTTTTTAAAAAAATAAAATTTATCCTGCCTTTTTGTCCACATTCCTTATTAAGGGAAGAAATACTGTTTAAAAAAACCAAGAATTTCAGCTGAAGCTTTATGGTTGGATATTAATGTTGTTATATTTGTTTATTTACAGAGTGATCAATTAAGTGTTTGTAAATATCCTTTATTTTATTATAGTCATTTAATATTTCCAGGAATAGATAACCTATCCATCTAAAGCTATCTGAATAGCTCTGGCTTTAGAAATAATGGTTTTAGATAGTATGTATACATGCAGAAGTGTGTGTGTGTGTGTGTGTGTGTGTGTGTATTCGTGTATCTGTCTGTTGCTCTGCCTTTCTGTTTATCTGAATGGAAGACCTCAAATGCTGATACTGAACCAATTCAGCATGTAGACTGATAAGGAGACCAGTTCTGGGTAATAATTGTTATAAACTCCATATAAAATAGCTATTATTGGGATTAGACAGTTATAGTCTAACATGTGTTGAGAACACAAAATAAAGAATGTACTGCTAAAAAGTGAAGAATAATTTATACTATAGCATACTATAGCAAATGACATATATTGCCAAGATATTAGTACAAAAGGTTTTCTTTTCTGGGGAACAAAAGTTTTGGCAAAAAAAATCGTTAGAAGAAATAGAGAAAATTAAGTTTTACAACCTAAAGATACTAGAAATCTATAAGGGAAATAATAATACTAAATGGAATAAGAATCTTTACTGGGAGAGAGGAAAGATGTTTTAAAGGCTTACTGTGTAATTAAATTGTAGCAGCAGAAAGACACTGGCAGAGCAAAATCACAATAGGCAGCCAGTCTTTATAGTTTTCACCAAACAAAGCAACATTTGTTGTACAACTATTCAGCATTTCCATCAACACCCCTACATGGAGATAATTTATTGGCAAACCAGTAAATGAAAGATTTCTGACAGTAACTGCTATCTTGCTGCATAGCTCAAATCACTGCAGTGCAGCATCTCTGAGGATAACAATGTCAGGAATTTTTTCCCTCTAAGTCCCACTTCTTAAGGAAATTACCCCCCCAAAAAAGGAAATTCTTTAAAAGACACATAGTTTGCTATTATCCTTTGCATAGATATTGTCATTACAGCCAACAAAGATCTGTGCCCAATCTTCATCACTCTCTTTGGGGCAGCATAGGAAAATTCTAAACATTGTGAAATAAATAAATCAGCGGACTAGCATCCTGTTTCCAATACTGCTCCTCCATCTAAAGCTTCTGATAGGATTTATTGATTATGTGGCATCAAGCCAGAGGGAACTCTTAGCAACCACATAAGTAGCCCTTTTTCAGGATGGTATGTCCCCAATCGAGCCTTTTAGTTTTTCCAGTGGCATACCCATTAGAACAGTAATTGTATCTGTTAAATAGTGAGTTCAGCAGAACAGGCGACTCCAGAATGAGTTTCAGCTCGCTTTAGTTGCATGATAACAGTAGGAACAAGCATGGAAAAAACAGGGAACAGGCAGGGTTTATATACAGTTTGGGATTCCCGTGCTGGCAGGATGGTTAGGATGGGTGGTTAGGATGGGTGGTTAGGATGGCTAGGCTAAAGCTGATTGGACCTAAGCGTTGTTCAGCTATTTGTCCTAAGCTTTGGCCTCCTATTGGAGGAATCAGGAAACCAGCTCTGGCCTCCTATTGGAGGAATCTGGAAACTACCAGCTATAGTCTTGGAAGCCTGAAGCTCAGCCAAGCTGCTCTCATGTAATACATAACAGTATCCATCCACCTTACTGATGCCCATCAGCTTCTCTTTAATTCCACCATTCTCAGCATTATATAGAATGGTACCCTGATACTCAACTGCTTTGAAACTCATCAAATTTGGTACTCAACACATTTTGATTGTGCTTGACTCAGCATTCTATCCTTCCAAGGTGGGTAAAATGAGGACCCAGATTGTTGGGGGCAATATGCTGACTCTGTAAACTGTTTAGGGAGGGTTGAAAGCCCTGATAAGCAGTATATAAATCAAGTGCTATTGCTATTGCTATATGTACCTGCCCTGTCCCTTACTTTTACTCACTAAACTAGAGAAGGTCTCTTCTTATATAATTTTATCACCTCTTCTTCTTTGGACTCAAATTTTATTAGACCATTGTCTAAGCCTCATCTCTTCCTCCTTCTTCAGTTATGTGATTCTTACATACTTCAGCTACTGATAAACTAGACTAGTAGTCTAGGATGAAATTTAATGAAGTTATGGGTGCTCCAACACTGGAGATATTTAAGAAGTGATTGGATAACTATCTGTCTGAAATGGTATAGGGTTTCCTGCATGAGCAGGGGGTTTAACTAGAAGATTTCCAAGACCCCTTCCAACTCTGTTATTCTCTTATTTTGAAATAATTCTAAACAACAATAACCCACTAGTGGATAGGAGAGGGTGTGCCGCATGTTGAAGTCATCAGAACTGGGGATATTACTAGTTTGGTATAAAATAATTAGCAGGAATTGGGTTGGAACTGGGTGAAGGACAATATCATGTGTGTATCATGTATGTTACGAAATGGTATTTTCTATCAGGAATGGGACAAGCAGAAAGTACATGTCCAGCTTATGATTCATGACAGATTCAGAGAAAATGAAGTAAAGATACATAGAAAAACTGTAACATGGAATTTGGAGCAAATGTCATACCCCCAGATGGTTTCATTTTAGGCATTGAGTGCTAAATTGTATTTTTTTTTCTACAATTGTATTTTTTTCCTACAAACATGGAAATCAAGTAGAGTCATATTTGGACACAGAATGCATTTTCTATAAAGTGAAGGAGGTTAAAGGACTAATTTAAGCAAATGAAAATTACTATTTTCAAGAAAAGCTTAAATTACAGAACAGCCAAAAGTCAGAAAGTAATACAGGGTTTTTTTTGGAATATAAAAAATATTATTTTAAAAAATTACATAAAAGACTGGTGTCAGTAGGCCCAGAAACTATGGGTCTACTAAGGTTATGCTACATGGAAGCCTGTGATTGTTTTCATGATATATAATCCATAGTCATATCGTGGAAGCTGATCTTATTAAAAATAGGCAAGGCCACAGAATCCAGCTGTTGATGCTGGTAAGATATTGTAAAATTAAAATATATATTTTTTTAAAAAGAACAATCAGTTTTTATTCATATATAACACTCTGATAAAGTTTCACTATTGAATTGCAATTGTCCTACTGTGGATAACTTGATTATAAATAAAAGTTGAAACTCAAAATTAACAAGGTGGAACTAGTTTCCATTGTAAAAACAAACAAACTCTGACTAGCTCTGTAAATGAAGTATTAAAGTTGGTAATTATTTGTGCTATAATTTTCAGAGATCTCAAATTTGACAGTAAATAATGCTGAGCCAAGAGTGGATGGAACTTCTGTATATAGCTCATTATTTCCACACTGATTTCCCACTGACATGGGTAGATAAATGTATTCTATTGTACTCTTTCCAAGAAAGGTGAAAAAGCATACCTGTCAAGTTTTCCGGTTTGGCCGGGAAACTCCCGCATTTTAAACTCTTTCCCGCCACCCTGTATTTCATATAAATTTCCTGGATTCAGCCTGGGTCTCCCGACGCCTCCCCCCACTCCCCTCCCGCCCGACAATTTGAGATGGGGTGAGGTGACGCCGGAGGCTCCAGCCCCCTTGCCCCCACAATCAGAGCAGAGCTGGAGGAGGAGGAAGACGAGGTGAGGGCTTCTGCCCCCTCCTACCAAATCACCCGGGCAGCGGGAAAGCCACCCAGGAGGTCGCCGCAGGCCGCCGAACACCAGTGGCTTCGCCCCCCCCATGCCTCTCCTGCCCCCCAGGTGATTTGGGAGGAGGGGGATAAAATGCCCACCCCCATTCCCAATCAGTGGGAGAAATGCACTTTGCGTTTTTCTGCGATTCCCGAGGGTGGGTGGAGGGAGGCAGCCCATTCCACTCCCAGTCCGCCCTCTGGATTCAGAGCAAAATGCCAAGTGCAGATTGAAATGGAGAGACTGAAGGAAATATCCCTTCAGTCTCTCTGTTTCAATCTGCACTTGAAGAGTGAAATGGGCTGCCTCCCTCCACCAACCCTCAGGAATTGCAGAAACCACAAGTGTATTTCTCCCACTGATGGGGGGGAAGTTTGGCTCCCTCCTCCCAAATCACCTGGGTGGCAAGAGAGGCATGGGGGGGGGGTCCTTGAAGCCACCGGCATTCGGTGGCCTGCAGTGACCTCCCAGCTGCCTCTCCCGCTGATTGGGGGTGGGCAGTTCAGCCCCCACCCCCCAATCACCTGGGTGGTGGGAGAGGCACTTGGGAGGCCGCTGAACGCCAGGCAGTGTTCCGGCAATGAGAAGCTCATGCACGCATGTGCAGGAGGGGGTGGGGCACACCTGTCCCGTATTTTAACCTTTTCAACTTGACAGGTATGTGAAAAAGCTAAACATTTAAGAAAAAAAATGGTGCAGCACTCTTTCACTGAGTATCCCTTCACAGAATTTGATTTTTGGGTGACCCTGAGCCATTTTCACAATTGCAACTTGTTTACAGGATAGAGCTTTTATTTATTTATTTATAAAGTTTATAAATTCTGTAATCTCCCTTCCTCCTTTCCTCCTTTCCTATCCAAGCATTTTGTTTTGCAAGACACTCTCACTCTTCAACACACTTGCTGTAGCACTGTCCTCTGCATAATAATGAAAAACCCAACTTAAAAATTTTAAGTGAAGCTCTGAGGAAGACTTTGAATCATTACAGATCAGGATCAGTTAGAAATGATTCCGGATTGCCTTTCTCCACAAGTGATTTGGAGATTACCTCAATTCAAAGCACAACTGTTTCTTAAACACATATTATAAAAATTCTTTCAATTATTTTGTAGGAAATAAAATTTTATTTTATTAATAAAATGAGAAGGAAGGACTCACTGGAGAAGAGCCTAATGCTGGGAATGATTGAGGGCAAAAGAAGAATGAGGTGGCTGGATGGAGTCACTGAAGCAGTTGTTGTGAGCTCAGATGGACTCTGGGGGATGGTGGAGGACAGGAAGGCCTGGAGGAACATTGTTCATGGGGTCATGATGGGGTGGACACGACTTCGCAACTAAAAACAACAAAATTTTATTTGTACACTTGTAATAAGCCAGGATTATTACTGATTAAAGGCACTGGACAAGAAATTAGCTGTCCCTTATGCATAAAATCTGGCTCCATGAATTTGAATTAAGTCACTTTCTTAGCCCTAGGTGGGAAATCTACCAACCCACACAGAATGAGTGTGATATATTATGGCCCATAACTTTTAAGAAAGAGGCCTTTATCCCACATTGGATTACAATAGTAACAATTAGTTGACTCATCCTATCCTAGTTGAAAGCCAAGGTCTTCTGGAAAAAAAAAAAGATACAGCACAGTGTATATGAATAGATATCTTCAGAACAAGAATATAAAATTGTTCTAAAATGCCAGTTAAATTTGGCCATGACCATGGCTTAATATTTCTAATACAATATCATTCCAAATAACAGCGACCCAAACAGTTAAAAAGGCAAATGAAGTGAAATTTCGCTCTATCCTTATTGACATTCCTGAAAACCTTTTTCCTTTCAGATAGGTCAATAAGTCTTAAAAAAAAAAAATCCATCCGTGCAAATGAAGTCTTTTCCTGCAAAGGTTAATTGCCACTTATGCTGATGTGGGTTGTAGAATGAAGAAGAGAGAGAAAGGAAGAATTAAAATAGCAAGGCGATTGAATGGGTGTGGGCAGTGTGGAGAAAAGAAAACGGAATGTACGACGTTTGCATGTAACAGAAGACAACAGACACATATGCATGTATGAAAGTACAGAGTCAGTGTGTGGGTTGAGTTCTAAACCCATTCACCAATTGGGCTTGCTATTGATATAAATCAAAGGTAGCTTTTCTCCAAGGGAACATAAATAGGAAGAAAAGGTTTCCACACCAATGTCTTTTTGGCACTGGCAGTAATAGGATGATTCTCCTATCCCATCCCTTTCCCCCTGAGCTTATTTGCATGATGGGAAACTGGCAAGCTGGGGCTATGTATTTTGTGTGGCTAATTTAGAAGGTTGCTAGGCAACCTTATGGCTCAGCTCTGAGGCCTAAAGCCAGTTCTGAACCACTTACTTGAAACATTTCAGACAAAAAAATATGCCCAGCAAAGAAAAAACAAGGATGCCCACAAAAGTGTGTGTGTAGGGAAATCATATAATGCTAATGAGTTGTATGGAAGGTTAATTGAATACATATCGCTTACATTCAGTCAAACCTTTGTGCTTGTATTATCTGGTTTGTCAAATCTAGATTGCAATAATCCGGATGATGATTTGAATTTTCTTGTTTTCTCTCTCTCTTCATCCAAATTTCTGTTAGCAGATCCGCTTGTGCTAGTATCCGTCTTTTCTGAGTTTTGAAACCAAAAGTGAAAAGTGGAGGGTATCAGTTCCCTATGATGATCTTGAAATGACCACACATGGCAAAACTTCTGGATAATTATTATGGTGTAAAAACAAAGCAAGAAGAGCTCAAATTAAACCATAGGGTGCTTTTTTTCCTTCTTCTTCAAATGGCCATGAGATGAAAACAGTCATCCAAAGTTACTGGTAGTTGAAGCCAGCAAGCCACTTCCTATTTTATGTTTGTGTCTTCTTCAAATCAATTCTGGTTACCTGGAGAGTAGAAAATTTACCTCAGAAAATCAACCAAGTATTTAAGGGAATAGTGGAGCAGAATACCCACAGAGCAGAGCTTAGTTGTTGGGGGTTTTTTTTGGGGGGGGGGGCGTAAGCTATTAGCTAAATAATTTATTGTTCTCAAATCCAGGTATGGAAACTTTTTTTAGAAAGTGAAGTCTTCCTTCAATCTTGGAGCTCTTGCAGTATATATATATATACATTTGGTCTTTCTGCTTTTTGAATCCATTTTGAAACACTCTAGGCTATTTGGGCTATTTTATTCCATAGATAAGACTGGTGAGAGCAGGAAACCCTGAGAGATCAAAGATGGCAGGACACCTTTTTGCCAGGACATGTGGTGTAGTCATCTGTCCTTCCCTTTCTACTGTCGAGAAAGACAAAATGATGAAAAAAGAAAAGGTGAGGTTCTTGAGCATAAATAGATTAGGGTCAATGGTCTTCCTCAATTCAGTTTTTCCCCCAACAGACTTCTTAGTTTATGATTGCCCTATTTCATTTTATCTCTTCTTGTATCTTTTCCTGAAGAACTGCTGTGGGAACTATTCTCATCTCATGTCCTCAAAATAAAAATGTGGGTTCAAACAAAACTTTACAATGCAAGTTAATTATCAAATGGGCCATTCTAGTCCATCAAAGTTCACTTCCAATTTAATGCACATTATTTCCATATTGACCATTTTGTTTACCATTGACCATTGACTCTTGATTTGTGCTTCTCAGATTTCATGTTTCATTTTTAAATGCCCTTCCAAAATGAGGAATTTCTTTGAGGGTAGCTGGAATGCTTCAGCAACAGTCTGGCTGATTCCCTTTGACAAGATGTGTAAAATGTCTAATGTTTGAGTTCCTAAAATGCATTAATCTTTGTTACCTTAGTTATTACATTCATAGTAAAGACTTCCTCTTGATAAGATGGCTGTGGAGTTGATATTGCATTCACTGATGAATGGTAGATAATCCCCTGTGAAATATAATTTATTAGTTATTTTTATACATTTATTTGCATTTGGGGAAATGAACAATGGGCTACATACAGCCTGCAAGTTGTAAGTTGTAAATGAAGGATAAACTCCATTGTTTGCTCCTGAAATATAAAAATAGGCCATGCTGAAAGGTAATCAAAATTGCTATGGTCTTGAAATGCCAATCTGCTATATTCTAGCCCATATAGTAGTAACTAGACAAAATTAAATATTAAAGAGTTTCCAAATATTTTGGAGAAGAACAGGAACATTTAGCTAATGTGATATCATTAGCAATATTAGGAGTAGGGCTTTCTCCGTGGGGGCGCCCTCCCTATGGAACCAATTGCCAGTCTAGCTGCGGACCGCCCCTGACCTTCGCACCTTCTGAAAAGATCTGAAGACCTTGCTCTTTGAGTCGACCCGTCTAGATTAAATGGGATTGTTTTATTTATATGGGAGGGCATGTTTTGATTTAATTCCATTTTAACATTGTATTATTTGTTTTAATATCTTGTAAACCACCCTGAGTCCTCAGGGAGAAGGGCGGCATATAAATTAAACAAACAAACAAACAAACAAACAAATGTGACAGTAAAATGAATTAAACCAATTAATTAAATTGGCTGGAGTGAAATAAATGCTAAAAGAAATCCAGTAGAAAGTAATATTCTCTTGAATCTGTATTGCAGTACCTCTAAAAGAAGGTATTCGTATTATGGTGACTCTGAAGATAACATGGAGTATTAAAATAGTGATGTCTTAGAGCAGTGTTTCTCAAAATGTGGATCTGTGGACCTCTCAGCATCCCTCAATGCCACAAAAGCAATCTATGTTAAAAATTAATAATAATAAAGCCACATCAAACAGCTGTAAGGAGCAGCAAAGGCAGTACAGGAAGGTACAGACCACTTGTGTAATTGGGTTCTCTTTATCTAATTTTAGGGCATGGGTGGAATAGAATAGGATAGGATAGGATAGAATAGAATAGAACAGAATAGAACAGAATAGAATAGAATAGAATAGAATAACAGAGTTAGAAGGGACCTTGGAGATCTTCTAGTCCAACCCCCAGCTTAGGCAATCTCTTCTTAAAACTTTCAGTGTTGGAGCATTTACAACTTCTGGAGGCAAGTTGTTGCACTGATTAATTATTCTAACTGTCACATTTTAGGTTAATTTATTGAGAAATATTGAAAATTCAAAGGGGTTTAAAAATGCTATTTTTACATGACTTGACAAACAAATCAATGTTCTTATAAATGGACCAATTTTAATTTTTTTATATGGACAATATTAAGTATAATAAACACAAACAAAAGCTGTTTGGAGCTCCTCCATAATTTTTCATTGGGAAGGGTTCTGGAGAGAAAAAAGTGTAAGAAACACTGTCTTGGATACTATTTAAAAGATCAGTAACAATTCCTCAAAGCCAAGATTTGCAATGGTAAACAGACATTCCTGAAATCACTATTTTGCTCAGAAAAAGATTAGCTGTATCCATTTATAAAAAGAGTCTGTACACTTGCCTTCATACACCATAATGGAGCCAAGGATATGGAAAGAATTCTCTGAAGACAGAAAATATGAATTCTGTTAATTTGTCAGTTTTTGCAAAATCTATCAACTTCACCAACCATTCCTCCTTAGCGGGTTCATTGAATCTTTCCATCTCTATGCGTAAAGTCCTGGAAGGGTTCTTGTGATTTTTAAAAAATCCCATTCTAAGCCACCTTAGGCACCCAGAGGAAAAGTAGGAAAAATATCATCTGAATAAATAATATATAAAAACTTCCCCTCTTTCTATTTTGTCATTAAACTGCTCTCCTGCTTGTACTTGCCCTTTTAGGGGAGAAAAAGACTGTAGTAAAGAAATAGTTTATCTAATGCAGAAAATAAAAATTGAACAGAAGGACAACTCGGGATAGAGAATTGCCTTTTAGATTGCTGAGTTCTGATCCAATTTGGCTTATGACCCCAGCTTTTAAAATAAAGAAATTGGTGAATCAGCTAGCAGTTTGACCCTTACAACAAATTGTGATCTGTTGCCCTTTTCTCATCTTTTCCTTTCTCTTCTTCTAAAAGTTAAATAGTAAAATGACCTTATGAGTTATGAAACAGAAATCATATTTGGGGGAATTTATTTAAAAAGAAGGATGTCTATATAGTAGAATAATTAAAAGCAACTGTTATGTATATCCATATCTTGCACTAATAGGTTCTTCTTTTAAAAATCAGCATAAAAGTAAATATTCATATTCATAGTAATGTCTTTGCATAATAATATCTCTAGAGAGATTAAACGAGTGTGCCTGAAATTCCAGGGAGACCAGTAGCAAAGGTAGAATTTTTGGTGTGCTGTTTTCGTATGAGTTGAACTACAGTTCCTATAATCCCTTCCAGCATTATCTAGAGTCCCTCAGGAGGTGGGCGGCATAGAAATATAATTAATTAAATTAAATTAAATTAATCTGCTGCCGACTGAATTTATGAACCACCAAAACATTTTGAAGAGAAAACAGCTACCACAGAAGGCTGCCTGGAAATATAAGAGACTACTGTAAGACAGCCATTTTGGCTTAATGCACCAGGATAGAAACCAGGAGATGGTGAGTTCTAGTCCCGACTTAGTAGGCATGAAAGCTGGCTGGGTGACTTTGGGTCTAGACCAGTGTTTCTCAACCTTGGCAGTTTGACGATGCGTGGACTTCAACTCCCAGAATTCCCCAGCCAACGTT
>JANHFR010006232.1:28090-41206 GCA_032468015.1 Mimophis mahfalensis | reverse complement strand
TGTATGGGTTCATGGACAAGAGGGTTCATACATCACAGACTGGGCAAGCAGCTGGGCCCAGATCACAACATGCTATGGCGCAGCAATATTCTGATACACCTCACTGTTTTCTGCATTTGGAAATATGAGTTAGATATGCTTAGATTTTAGTTTCGGAGGTGATGCTGATCTTAGTTACAACAAAATCCAGTATATGGTCTTGTGGGAATGAAAAATCATCTAAAAAGTTGTGAATACCTTTTATGCTTTGGGAAAGGGAGTGAGCACACATTTATTTTCATCAGTAAAGCTTGGTTTTTGAACATGTATTGGCCTTTACTAAAGGAATTATAGTGATAAATATTCAGAAGAGAAAAAGAAGATAAAATTTCTGATGGCGCAAGCAAAAACTGCAGGTTGAAGTGACAGGTTAAGGTCTGTTCCAAAAGGCAGAGTAGATAATTATGGCAGAAAGTAAGAAATAGATTGGCAGGGACAGAACATTAAAGAAAAGCGCAAGGGAGCAGGATAATCCTGCCAAGTTAGAAACCTAGTATGGCTTTTCAGGAGTGGAAAATCTTTGCCTCATCAATTCTTAGTAGTCTTAATCACAAAGGCCAATGGTCAATGTCCAATAGTGCAATCAAAATCTGGATATTCACACCTTTAACAGCCCTGGCCTACTTAAGCCAGCAGTAGCTTTCTAGGATTTGGACAGACTCTTCTACATTATCTCTTATTTGGTTGTTTTGATATCACCAAGATTTGAACTTGATGCCTTCTGTATATGATAAAATGTGCTCCAAAACTCTCAATCTAAGCAATAATTTCTCTCTGATCTCTATGATCAGGAAGAAAACGTGCAAAGATGCCTTGTGCTGTTATCAGCATTGTACATCAAACTTCTGGGTAGCCTATTGTTGTTTGGGATACTGTGTTTTGCTTACATGGTGATTTCAGAATGTGACACAGAGGTTAGCAGTTTCCACATACATTTTTTTTTAAAAAATATCCCTTGCTGTTTAATGTCTATGAAAATGGCAGGCTGGGTTGTAGTATACAAATATATGGATCACATCAAAATCAAGCTGTCATTTTCATTAGATCTACGTGAGCCAACGGGTGGAAACAAATAAGTTTAGTGAATAAGGATCAATTAGTCCATAGTTTGTGATAATGGCTAAAGGACATTTGGCCTGTTTTGAACAGAATTGCAACATAAAAGATCAGGGTCATACTTATTGTTGAGATTATTGTGAAAGCAGCATTACTGCAAGAGGCACAAGTACTCTTTATAGCACAGTTCTCAATTTAGTATTGAGAATGGCACACCAGTCTGTTTATGTTCTACCCCTTGTATAATTACCTAAATGCATGATACCTAGGGCTGTTTTTGAATGTAACTTACAAACACCAGCTGGTTCAAGCTAAAGCAGGAAGATTATTAATAGAAGCTGTCCAGCAGGATCATATTAAGCCACTGCTTCTGTTCCATGTCTGGATAGAATTCAAAGTCATGTCATTCAAATGTATAGAATCTTAAATTTATTATTATTTATTTATTTATTCATATTTTTATACTGGCCTTCTCCCTAAGGACTCAGGGCGGTTTACAGGGCATTAAAAAAATAAAATACAAAAATTAAAATAAAATTAAATTAGTGCATGCCCTGGCAAACAATTAAAACCCTTATAAAATCCCCTCATACTTTAAGAACATATTTTACTTGGAGTTTAAGATTTCAGTAGAAATGTTTCTCTGGGTTTTGTTAATTATATAAATTGGGTGGGTGGGTGCGTTAATAAATAGCATTTGATTGTAGAATAACTTCCTAAGAAAGGTTCACCTGGTAGCTGTATTAGAATCTTTTTGAACCCAAGTGGAACCTAGGTTATTTTCTACCTCTTGAATAATGCTCACTGTGTTTAGGGGATGAATGTGTGCTGGTTTTGGATTTTCAGGAATTCTGATGAAGGATGCAGTCAGCGGACTCATTTTTTTTAAAAAGGCCCAATGTGATATATTTGCTGTTTGGCCTCAACCCAGACAATATAGGAAGTTTTCCTATTTTTCCCCTTTGTCTATCTATCCTGGGGCCATTTTGTCTATCTATTCTGGTGCCATTTGACTGTGATTCTTGATTCAGATTCAGTTAGAAGCCTTTTCTCCACCTGTCTTGGGAATGACAAAAATTGAAATTGGAATGTTTCACATTAGAAACCTTCCTCTGCCAGTGAACTACAATTCATCACACCTAATTTTCCACTGAGCAAGGGCACACAAGTTGTGGATGCCTTAGTCTTGCCATTGCCTCAAGAAAAAAATAATGAGTAAGTTGTAACCATGACTAAAGAGTGGGGATGGGAGTGGAATATGTGCTTTGGCATGTGTCCAATGATATTGCCTCCTGGCATTAGATGTGCACTGACACATGGCATGATTTCATTCCAACTGCAGATAGATGAACAGAGATCTTGTAACAAAGGCTCCCAATAGGTTTGTGCCTTTAATCAATCTTTGGTTGATTAAATAAGATATGAATTGGTGTACATTGCCTTAAAATAACTCTATTATGGCATAAATGTCCTCTTGAGACAGAAGAGCATTTTTACATTTTGTGAATGCTATAAATATATTTTTAAAAGCCTGCATTGAGATAAACTAATATTTCTTCTATTGGCCAAAGAGCACAAAGTCACACGCTACATATTAGGAACTCGGAGGATATTGAGATACAAAACCTGAAAATTACATACTAATTAATCTTTGCTTTACTAGGTCACTTCAATTATGGTGGGTAAGTGATATACATAATTGCTTCATTATTTGTAAGCATGTATTTGGGAAGTAATTACATGCTCTTGCATGCATTAGGTAACTAGGGAGGAATGGATTTAGCACACAGTTTGAATGAAAGTAGCACATGGTCTGGCAACTGGCCTTCCAGTTTGGATTTGAGTTTTCTGCAGATGTTCCACACAGCACAGAGTTCTTAGAAAACCAAATGGGACATTATGTGAATGTTCTTAAAAGGAGGCATTCTGACCTTGTGTGGCTCCCGATTGCAGCACATGCAATTTACATACAGAAATTTTATGCTCCTAAGCATTAATGTATATATCATTTTTTTAAAAGAAGAGGTGTGCTTGGAGCCTTGTGGACACTTTCAAACAGAATTTGGCAAGTTTTTTGTGGCCAGGGGCTGGCTTCCTTATAATTTATTTATTCAGTTATCAGATTTATATTCTGCCTTTTGTTTAGAAGATTAGGGCAGCATAAATAGCACTAGCGTTCATTCCACAGCAACCAACTACCTCTGAAATTTGTAAGGTTGAGTGATTGACCAAAAACTTCCAGTGAGTTCCTGTGGTTGAACATGGACTAAAATCCAGCCCACTTCCAGTTCCACTCCAACAGCTTTCCCACTGCACACATTCTCAAGTAGTTGATAAACAAGTAGGGATGGACAGCTTTGAAGTGGCAGGTTGATGATATAAAGTGAACCCATCATCAGTGATGGGTTTCCATCGGTCTCACAACCGGTTCAGTTTGTGTATGCATTTTGCGCACATTTTGTGGCACATACACTTCGATGTGGCTGCATGTGCGTTCTGTTTGCTGAGATGCGCCAGAGCCAAAAAACAGCTGATTGGCACACCTGAGCTGTTTTCCAGCTTTGGCATTTCTTAGCTGTTTTGTAGCCCAAATGGAATACATGTGCAGCCACATGGAAGCATGTGCATCACACTTGTGCTGTGTGTGCATTCTGTTTGGGCTAGGAAACAGCTGAGAAGCGCCAGAGCCAGAAAACAGCTGATTGGCATGCCTGAGCTATTTTTTGGCTCTGCTTCTCAGCCTTTTTCTAGTCTTAATGGAGTGTGTGTGCAGCGATGAAGGGTCGCTTAAAAGCAAGGGCAGATAGTGGGCCCACTTTCAACCACCCACAGCAATGCTAACAGCCAGTTTGCCTGAACTGGGGGAAACTGGTAGAAATCCATCCCTGCATTTCATATGATTCTTTCCTTTGGCATGTGATTCTTTTCTTTGGGTTTGGGAACATATGTATCTTTAAGGTAAAATGTTTTGGGACTTATGAAATAATTTCTATGATTTCCTTCCTAAAAATGGAGGGAAAGTAAGTACCAGAAAATGTTGTGTGAGTCACATGGGATGAGCACTCATGGTTAAGGGAGGAGAAATGAAGGGCAGCCTGAGCTAAGTTTATTGGAGTTTAATTTTCATGTCACCAAAACTTGCTTTTGGTGCCTAATGGTCCCATGGTCTGTAACTTGCTATATTTCTAGTCAGTTTGATGGGGATTAATTTCTTGCCCTTATTTCAGCAATGAAACAAGAGATGTGTGTGTGTGTGTGTGTGTGTGTGTGTGTGTGTGTGTGTGTGGTCAGAATGCCAAAAGCATTCTTGTGATGCACACCCTGCCCTTTCACCCATTTTCTATGTATGTCACAACATCTCAAACACAAACAAAAGGAAAGTAGCTTGCTTTGTAGAGCCAATACAAAAGCAACAAGATGCCACTGATTTAGTTTCTGAATTAATTTAAAGTATAAATGGTCTTTTCACTAAAAACAACACTTATCTTTTTAGGGCTGCCTGTAACACACTGCAGCAGAAGTGTGTAAAACTCTAAGTAGGTTATTCAAATCAGTAAAGCTCTAAACAAAACCATCCCTCAAGGCAAGAAGAACTGTGAAGTGAACTGCAAGTTAGGTCAATTTGCTTAAAATACGAACCCAATTTTCCAATTCTAGTGTAGAAGTGGTAAAACTATTCTTTTTAGGAGTAATTCAGCAGAAAATCCCTCTTCCTTTATTTCCTTACCATCCTTATCCTAGAGAGAAAATAATATTTTGCAGTATTGTCTTCTTATTATCACCTGTGTGTTTTAAGAATGAGCTACCATAATGAGTGTGAAATAAATGCTGCGAAGAACTAGCCTTGGCTCCATATAATATGATTCTTGGCAGCTTCTCTTTTCTCCTTACTGATGTCTCAGTGATGGGGAGAAAGTATTAAATATGTAATGTAACATAGAAACATAGATACTGTGCTGAATCTTTTAAAACACTTGACTCAAATAAGCTTAATATTTTAACACACTGGTCAAACAGCTGCAAAGCTTACAAAATCTAAGATGCACATATAATATTGCAAGGAAAATATAAATGTTAAAGCAGTAAACAGGAATACATTGGATACCCAGTGAATCTTGAGGTGATTCAGACAGACCCACTAGATCTAAATTGAGATACTTCTAAGGAAATTAAATTTAAATTTGAACATTATCAAAATGCTCTCTGGGGAAAGGATAGGGATGCCCTTGCATATCAACAAAGACAAGGGTATTTCTTCCCTAGTTCGTGGCATTAAAAATTCAGGGGAGTGGGAAGAGCAGTACAGCAAGTCATAACTCCATAACTTCAGCAACTTGACTTGCTATGCTTCCCCTCCCACCCCTCTGCATGTTATTAATAATTTAACTTGGACTATTGAATATTTTAAATTATTATAAACATGCAAGTATAAGTTACAAATACAGAAGCCAAAATAAATTACATGAGGCCTGGTGGCGCAGTGATTAAAGTGCAGTACTGCAAGCAAAACTCTGTCCATAGCCTGGAGTCTAATCCTAATGGGGCTCAAGATTGACACAGTTTTCCATCCTTCTAAGTTGGGCCAATGAAGACCCAGATTATGCAGATAATGCTTCTACATTGTAAGATGCTATACAGTGCAATGGGCCAGTAGATAAGTCTTAGTGCTATTGCTATTGCTACAATTATACACAGTGGAACCTCAGTTCGTGAACACCCCAGTTCGTGACCAGATTGGTTCCTGAACAAAAAAGCCAGCCAAGTTCCTGACTCAGAACTCGGTTGGTGAACAAAAAATGGCACGGAAAGATTCCTTTCCATGCTATTTTCACTTCCACACATGCACAGAATTGTCTGTGCATGAGCAGTGAGTGCTTTCGGAATGTGACCAAATTGGGTCATGGCCACAGTCCGGGAACAGCTTGCAGATGTGACTGTACACTGGAGAAGTACATCTTCTATAATGTCTATAGGTCCAGAGCCAGAGAAGCATTCTCTGTCTGGAAAAGGGCTATGGCTGTATTGGCCTTAAAAGATAGCTGAAAGAAGGGTTTGCCAGAGTAAAGGTCCTCCAGGAATTTGGTGCTTTAATATTAAGTATGCCATAGGACAGAGTAGTTTTTGGGTTGGTTCACTGGCAATAAAGTCTAAGCCACAGAGTTATCACAGTAGTAACAGAATAACAGAATTGTAAGGGATCTTTGAGGTCTTCTAGTCCACATCTCTGATTAACCTCTACACAATTTCAGACAAATGGTTGTCCAATCTCTCTTTAAACACTTCTAGTGTTGGAGCACACACAACTTTTGGAGGCAAATTGTTCACTTATGAATTCTTCTCCGTGTCAGGAAATTTCTAGGTTGGTCCTTTCCTTGATTAGTTTCCATCCATTGCTTCTTGTCCTGCCTTCAGGTGCTTTGGAAAATAGGCTAACTTCCTCTTCTTTGTAGAAGCCCCTCAGATATTGGAGAACTGCTATCATGCCACCCCTAGTCCTTATTTTCATTAAAGCAGACGCACCCAATTCCAGCAAACTGTTCTTCATATGTTTTAGCCTTCAGTTTCCTAATGATATTTGTTGTTCTTCTCTGTACTCTTTCTTGAGTCTCAGCATCTTTTTTATATTGTGGCAACCAAAACTGGGTGCAGTATGCCAAGTGTGGTTTTACCAAGACCTTATAAAGTTGCATTAACACTGGGGCTGTGGTGACTCACATGGTAAGACGCTGGGCCTGAGCACCGCTGAGGTTGGAGTCTCGATTCCCATGAGATAATAAACTATGCAGGGACAAGAAAGGAGCCTCCCCTGATTTAGGCATCTCATGGGTAAAGATAATACCACCCAAAATTTTTCCTTTCACGGAGGCTGCCAGCCACCTCGGTGATCCCTGGCTAACACATGCCATACACTGAATAAATAAATAATACTTCATGTGATCTAGATTATATCACACATGAAAGTTATTTTCTCCCAGTACTCTAAAACATTTTAATTTATCTTTAATAAGTAGTGTTCTAAAGAAGGAAGCAAACTAACAAGGATTGTTTTTTTCCCTTGCCTTCCAACTATGCCTTATTGGGAATGAAAACAAACCTGTATCAATGTTATAGCAGGGTTGAGCTTCCTTTTTTTAAGGACATCATTTTCTCAGTGTTAATGTTTCCCCCTTCTGATATTCCCTCAGTAATTTTTGTGTGTGTGTGTGTCTGTGTTTCTGTGTGTACTCTCCGAAGAAGCAGTCTCAGAGAGGTTATTCTTATCAAAAGTTTGAATTGGTTTTTTGCAGAGAATGGTTGAAATTGGATGTTTCATGTCACACTAGAAACTCAGTCTTCTGACCCTTGGGCTAATACAGGTGTAGATAATCTGAGTAAAGGTCTTTTTGTGCTGTTTTTGTCATTTTACGGTGAAAAGTCAATGAAAATGGTAGCATAACTATTAACATAGATATAGTTTAAAAAAAATTTGAAAAAACACTCTCCATCCAAACCAAGCTTTGCCCGTTGTTACATCTCTTTTGTGGAATTCAAGGAATTCAAGGTATGAATAGCCATTGGCTTCCAGAAATTTGCCACTCTTTATATTAAATTATGGATGATACTTTTGCTTCTGAATCAAATAGAAACAACTGAAGTATGTTCTTAGAATGTTGTCATTTGCTACCCTGCTAAAAATTCTCACTGATCTTTTCTCCTTTAGAAATCTAGTGTCTGTCTATAACTGTCTGTCTTCTTGACAATATACCCCCCAGAAATGAAAATAAGGACACACCAATCAGTGCAGTGTAATCAAATTCTCTTTCTAGAAATCTCTCTTTGATGTCAAACAATAGAGCATCCCAAAGACAAGGCTTATATTTAATGGATATGAAGCTGGAGCATCAGTATATTATTCACTTGTTTGGCATAACTGACAAAATCTATAGCAATTAGTGATTTCTCTTGTGTTTGTACTATGTTACTAATTAATGAATGTGTCAACATTACCAGCTGTTACAAATGAATTAAGATAGGCCACCTGCTAAGGAAAAGCCTCATACACAATAAGTTGTTCAAAAGAGTAATAAAGAATAAACTAACTACACAAAAGGTGAGAATGGAAGCCATTATGACCTTGTGTTAAAAGCAAATGGTTAGAGAATTAGTTGTGGACAATTCTGTGTTCATTATTGCTTCTTTTTCATTCCTTTTTGTAGCTTAGCCTAGGGGAAAAATGTTGCAGGTTTTGTTGAGAAAATAGGTAAATTATCTAATAATACCAGTTTCCTGTGAATTTTATGGAGCTTAATTCAGTAGTCAAAATATGACCAAAATATGAATAAGAGGCATATTTGTGGAACAACAGAATCAAGTTGACATTGTGTAGATTGAGCATCCTGTTGCATTAAGGTTCATTGAAGATAAAATTGGCTGAAATTGAAGTGATAAAAGAGAACAATATGTGCATGAATATTTTTTAAAAAGCTGCAGTACAGATTTGCTTCAGTGAAGTGGGTGGCATATAAGTTTGGTAAAGAAATAAAGAAGCTCCAATTTTATCATCATTCTTACATTAATATTAAATATGCAACGGATTATTTAAATTTTATTATGCATTATTATAATCTAAACCTAAAGTATTATTTAGACCAGGAGTCCCAAGCTTTTTAGCACTAGGGACCAGTTTCATGGAAGACAATTTTTCCACAGATAGTGCCAGGGACAGGGGGAGAATGGTTTTAGTTTTGCTCACTTGCCCACCACTCACCTCCAGCCATGCGGTTTGGTTCCTAACAGGTCACGGGTTGGTACCAGTCCATGGGCTAGGGATTGGGAACCCCTGATTTAGACATATCCTAGAAGAGAAGGTGATAGCACTATGCAGTTACTTGGAGCTCTTAATTTAATCTGCAAAAAAATCTTTAAAGTATGTGAGATGGTGAAAATGTGTCACATGGTACTGTAGCTATAAGTTTTCCCCCCATAAGACCACAAGGCAGCTATGAGAAGGAAAAGGGATAGTTGCTTGAAGAAGAGATCCAGAGGGATGCTAAATTTGCACTCCTGAACATTTCTTTTGTAGCTCATGTCCAAAGCACTGCACAGCAATAGAACCTTTTTAAATGTTCTAATATTTTTGAACCTTACATTTATCGAGAAAATAATGCAGGTAACAAACACAGTTCAAATACATGTCTATATTTCATAATGCTTCTTACCATCTTCTAAAAGGAATTTTACATTCTTTATTGATTACATCTTTTAATAACTTAAGACCAGTGAAAGCTTGTGTGAAATTTATCATCTCAAATAATCTTAAGGGGAAGAAGCAGCTAAGTAAGTGAGGCCATCAAGTCTCTTTAGATGCATATTATCAGTTTCAGACTGATCTAGAAATCTAGAACAACAGAACAGAACAGAACAGAACAGAACAGAACAGAATAGAATAGAATAGAATAGAATAGAATAGAATTCTTTTATTGGCCAAGTGTGATTGGACACACAAGGAATTTGTCTTTAGTGTGTATGCTGTCGGTGTACATAAGAAGAAAAATAACATAAAATACATTCATCAAGCATTATCATAAGAATCATAAGATACAACTAAAATAATAGAGCAGGGGTGTCAAACTCGATTTCATTGAAGGCTGCATCAGGGTTGTGTTTGGCCTGGGAGGGAGCTGACCAGAGTGACCATGGCCAGCTCAATGTCACTCATGTTGGTGCCTGTGGTGGCTCAAACGCCAGCAAACACAGGCTCCCGACCTCTGTCTTTGGCTGCAACAGCCTCCTGCAAAGGTGACCCCAAAAGGCCAGATATGGCTTGCGGGCTTGAATTTGACACCCCTGCTGTTGAGAGAATATAGAAATGAAATTTATCGCAATTTATAATAAATTTAAAGTAATGATGTGGTTCATAGCCACGTGGTTCATTTTATAGTATCATGTTGTAAAATGTATAGTATCCAGGTTTTGCTGTTTTTATGTGAACAGACTAATCTGACCATCCATCTGGAAATTGTGGTGGGGTACACATGTTGTACTAAACCATAGTTTTGATGTTCATGGTCAGTTCCATAAACCATAGTTGATTAAAATTATATGTTGTGACAAGCCATAAATAATGGTTTATAAAGCACACTGCATGGTTTATATCATCTACAAAAGGAAAACCAAATAAACCACATTACAGTTCAGCTACAGTGGTAAAGCCAGTCTGCATGTTCCTGCTGGCCATTCTGGAAAGCGCAGTGATAAAGTGATTGAGTGTGTTGTTTCTTTTTCCAAAATCCTGGAGGGTAATTATTTTTTCCTTTAAAATTTGGTGTTCTATTTTTTTGCAAATGGAACTATAGAGTGCAAACAGATTATTGAGTGGAAACATACCTCTCTGTGTTTTGCAGCTGTCAACATGTTAACAATCAGGATCATAAACAACCCAGCCCAAAATGTTGGATTTAATTGAAATGCTACTAAGATGTTCAAATGTTTGAAACAGCACTTTATAAATATATGAGCTGGTGCTGTAATTCTCAATATCATATTACTGAAATGAAACTTTCTAGACACTTTTGAATATTAATTCAAATGAAGAGTAGAGGTGAACAAAAGCAAGAAACAGATTTACAGAGCATTACTTTCAGATAAATGAATACATTCTGTACAATGTTAATCTGTTCTTTCACTTGGTTTATTTCTTTTCTGTAACATTTAAAGAAAACTGAAATGATAATTAAAAATCTATGGTAAATTGGAGACAACTCAGAGCCATGCCAGTTGCTTTGTTAGTGAAGTAGACAACTCCCAGTTTCCTAAATTCTTCTGTAAGAAAGAGCAGATTGCTATTCTAACTTTTTCCAGATACAGTAGTTTGCTAAAAGCTGCTATACAGCCATGCATACTATGATGTATAGATGTCTCGCATAAAGTCACATACTATTGTTATATAGACTTACTGATAAAGAAGTTGACCCACTTTATTCAGCAGAAGAGGCAGATGGAAAAATAGGCATAATCATTGGACTTGGTCTAGATATAATTCATTGGATATGTAATAAACTATTTCATGGGATTGATGCAAAGTGTAATTGCATAATGTGTCTATGTGTATAGGGGAAAGGATATAAAAAAATAGGAATATATGCAATTGACAGTTGGATAACTCACTTTGAATGCGTAGTTATTATTTTTCCAGGTCTAAGGTGTTGCAGTGTAAGATTAAAGGCTAAAGAGAAAAAAGATTTTGAATTGTGATGCCACGGAAAGATTTTGAGAATTTTCTGGAATGTATCAAAGACAAATAATATTAGATGAAATAATCAGTCTGCTTCCCAGAAGCACTAATAATAAAGGCTAAATGTTTATATAATGGAAAGTTAAAAAAAAATCATTAGACAAAAAACTTGATTATCATCATTATTATTATTTTGCTAATGTTGAAGGCTATCCAAAAAGAGACTAAAAGATGACAAGGTATCTTGATATGTTTACTGCTGACACAAACACAAAGAAGTATACTTATTAACAAATTATTGTGCAAGATTATGCCTAATATGTCACAAAGAATTGGAAGTGCCATGAATTTGTGAGGAAGAGAAACAAGTGATGAAATGTGTATGGAGATATAGTTACTTTGCTCCTTACATACTTAGGTGTGATCATAACAGATGCAATGAAGGAAGTTGCATTGTAATGGCATTGGGCATGTTTTGTTTTTTCACTTCTTTGTGGCTATCTGTGAACATCTGTGGGAAGTGCCTAAATGAGGAAAGTACAGCAAAAATGTTCTTAAGAAACTATTTTAAAGTTTGAACTTGGCATGTGATTATGGAGATCAAGTTTATAGAAGAGACCATGCTTCAGGGACCACCACATTCTTTCCTGAGATGACTATAATACATGAGTTTTGAGAAAACAAATTTCTTGTTATGCTTCCCATCCTTTCAACTTTGTGATATTTGAAAAAAGATGAACCCATAAGATCTTTTTTTCCAACAAAAACTACATTGTCTGGGCTATTGTTTAATACCAAATGTTCTATCTATAGACAAGCATTGCCCACCAGATGTCCTTCTCATCTGCTTTAGGCACAAATATACCATGGAAATAGTGAATCCACATGTGTAATAAATCTATCAGAACCTCTGATATAGGCTATGTTAGAAACAAAGAATAACGCCAGTCTTTTTCTCTGGTGGCCTGTTCTAACCAACAATAGTTCTTTAACATCAAAAGCATTTTTCTTATTGTGACCTATTCTTCCTTTTGCAGTTCTCCATGTTACTGATTATGGGAATCTTTAAATGTGATATATGTCAAACCATATTATCTCCCATATTATATTAAAGTACTCTAAAAGGAGAAATATTTCACTGATTAAACACCCAACATATACCCAACACCCAACATATATAAAGAGAAATGACAAATGTACCAAAAAAGGACAAAAAAACAGAAAAATGAACAGAAAAGTAAACTAAACAAAATGAAACAAACACTACCACTATATTAAAAGTATTCATAGTTACAGTGTTAGTAATGAATGCTATAATATGAATCTCTATTGATTTTCTTCTTACATATATTTGATATATTTGAAAAGTACTATTTGCTTAGAAAACAAAACATGATTTCATAATCAATGTTAGAAGTTGGAATGTTTGAATCAGGCAGGTATAATTGTGCTCCGGTGCAATGCAATCTGGTATTCAGATGTATTCAGCAACAACTTCCACTGATATTCCTTTCAAACTGTACACTTCCTACAAGACCACATTCAGAAATCTTCATTCCACAAAAGAATCATTCTAGGACTCATACAAACAATTACTTCAATTGAGGTAACTAAGTAAGAAAAAGTGGGGATCAGGGATGCAGAGAAAATTTGCAGCAAGTGAGTGAAGGTTGTATAAGATCTCAGTAAAAATAGGTTATTCAGTGGTCCCTCTACTTATGAATTTAATCTGTTCCAAATGCACATTTGTAAGTAGAAAAATTTGTAAGTAGAAAAGCGGTTTCCCATAGGAATGCATTGGAAATGGA
>JANHFR010006229.1:363452-386427 GCA_032468015.1 Mimophis mahfalensis | reverse complement strand
TACTGCTATTGGACCCGAATGTGTGTGCGGGGGCGGGGGGGGGGGGTATCAAAACTGTAATCAAGAATATTAGACAGTCCCAGGTTAATATTAAATATTTCTGTGGTGCTAAATCAGCCCAGGCTGTTGAAGTAGATACACTATTTGAAAATCTGCTCAGTAATATGAGGCATAAGATACAAAAATGGCATACAAATATGCAAACCTCTGAATATTTAGCCAAAAAAGCAAAAATAGCAGGGACGGAAGGAACTACAGAAGAAAAAGTATGACATTAGCTGTCTGTCATGGGCATGTTTTTAAATCCAGGACATGTAACACAGCAACAAGAGCTGATCATTTTGTTTAATCACCTTTTGGATTTTTGCCAGATGGTCTCTATTGAGAGTGCTGCAAATAGAGAGAGATGAACTGCATCTAACATGCCACTAGAGCTTTCCTGTAAATGTCTGAGAAGTGAATCCAACGAGAATTTAGTCTCAGAGCAGAAAGGATACATTTAAAAACTATGTGCATTAACTATACTTTTCCCCATAGAATCCTCACTTCGCATGAATAATTTACCCACTCTTATGTTAATGGGATCATGAAAGTATCCCTCTGTCTTTAGTGCAGCTATTCTCAGCTTTCAGTAATTACCCCACCCAGTGAAAATAACATGGCTCCTGCATTTGAACATCCTACTAGCACCTGACAATTAGAAAGATCATGGCTGACAGTAGAATGGTCCAAAAAAATGGTCACAGCCCAAGTTGCCTGAGGGAAATTTTGGGGAAAAGAAATTCCACTGTCAACATTTCTTTAGTTGCTAGAATGAACACAGTAAAAAGAAATAGCATTTCTCCCTCTCTCAGTCACAGTCTTTCTCTCAAACAATATTTACTGATAAAGCAAAAAAGAGACACCTATTATGAGATAACCATAATTTACAGCAGGCCAAATTAAGATGAATTTAAATACATAAGCATAATAGTTAACATTTTCATATTAATTTGTAACAGTCAAATTTTACACAAATGAAATTTCCAACTTTGCAAGGTTTTTACATGATGAAAAATAGACAGTTATAAACTAGCTGTTTTTTTTAACTTCTGGCCATAACACTAATGCTAGGTAGTTCACTGTGTTACAGTTATCAGGCTGGGACATCTAGGAAAGAAAGCTATGAAACAGCAGGGAATGAAGCTGGTTTATTGTTTATCTTTTGTTTATGAGTCAGTTTTCCAGTTTTAATTACTACTCTAAATTAAATCCTAACAGGCATCAGGAGACATCATTTTAGTCAAGTTAACTTTTTAAAAAATCACACTCGAATAATAGAATTTTCAAATAATTTAATGTACACTAAGATTAGAAATTCAGAAAAAAAATTCAACATTTGGGAAAGTACTGAATTATGGGAGCATTTAGATTTTAAGTGATTTGTAATAGAGCAATTAGAAATGCAAAAAAATCAAGCAGTTTGGGCCATGTGAGACAGATTTAATATCTTGGAAGATAAGTATTGTACTTATGGGCAAATGTACACATAAGAACATCAATTATTGTTCAATTATTTTCTTTGAGAAGCCTGGTTGTGAAACTAGATAGATAGATAGATAGATAGATAGATAGATAGATAGATAGATAGATAGATAGATAGACAGAGCTTTATCTAATAATAGATGACCATTTTAGGTTTAGCAAAGCAGCAAGAAAATAGAAAGTTAAAAAACAGCTGATAATATATTATTCTAGTTGGCATCTGTCATACCATATTTAGATATATTTTAAAAAGGAACACCTGCTTAAACAATAATATTCCACTGCTAGAAATTTCATGAATGTGAAGGAACAAAGAGAATGTGTCAAATCCTAAGTATAATTAATAACATTCTCAGATGTGTATTTGTATCAATTTTTATTTTATTTTATTTTAAATACCCCATGGTTCTTAGAGTGCGCAAATCTACCAGCTAAAATTAATCATATTTAAAGAGCTAAGTAACCTCCAACTTTAATTTTAATGAAAGGAAATTTATTTTTAACAGTATAAATAAAGAATTGTACAGTAAGTACAAGAAAACTACAATAAACATCTAACCTCAGTGATTATTAAGCACCAAAAATAAAGTTATGAAGAGTAAGAATTTAAAAAAGGAAGGTAGATAGCTTAATAAATTGCTAATGTCTTTAGCTCAGTTTGTTCTGGCAATTTAATAGTTAATTAGCATGCAGGATGTGCAGTGTGAGCTCAGCAGTTACTGGGCCAACTGTCTCTGTATTTCTGGGAATTCTGCCTATTCACAGTGCAGAGATTGTTCAATTAATGCAAAATGTACAAAATGAATTTTATAAAAATGAATTGCAAAGAAAACTCCACTACAATGATTTTACTGCAAATATGCCATCATCAATTTTTTGCTCATGTATAACTAATAATTAAAACAACATATTTCATTTTGCTTATGACCATTTATCTTATACTGGCATATCAAAATATTGAAACACAAAGTTATTCTTTTAATTAATTGCAGGTGAACACCACTATTGTTTAAACCAGAAAAACACCCAAGCCTGGGAAGAAATAGTTACAGCAAATCAAAGTTCACCAATAGTCTCCAATGTATCTTATTACATAGGAACAACATTATTTTTCAAACATCTTACCACTGCTCCCATCCATAGTGGAGATTATTAATGCATTTCAACATAAGAACAGGCGCTCAATATGAACAAGAAAAAAAAAGGTGTTCTGTAAAATCTATTTCTCTGCTTTCATTCATGTGTCATGCCTTTCTCATTAGAGGAAAAGAAAGAACAGCAGGATCTGGACAAGACATTGGATACACTTAGTTCTGGAAAGCCAAATCCTAGTGTCAGTGCATGGCAGAAATAAGCTCCATAACAACTTATTTGGCACCCATGTATTTTGATAAAAACCACTCAGCCCAGGAGTGTGTTGAATCCTCCATCCAGATACCCAAAGTGCAGAAAGGCAGAGAAATGTTACTTTGCTAGAAAAAATCACAAAATGATCTACATGGGAATAATGATCCATTCAGGAATGGTGTATTCTCCTGCATAGCCCAATTTCTAAAATGAATTTTGATCATATCAATTGTACCTAGATAAATTAGCCAAACTTCATGTACTTAAACTTCATCATAAGAAGACTCAACTATTGGAAAATATTTGTTACAGCTTTTTTTCCAAGTTGTGTCTTACTATCAGGAAGCAATGTTTTCTGGGCCCAAAAATGCTTTACTGGTCAGTTTTCTGGATTGTGACTACTGATACATTATTGTGAATGTTGCCTCTGTTTCAAGACATAACAAGTGCCAGCTTACGTCAGTTGCATGCATTTACTAATAAAATGCAATTATTATCATACAAGAGAATTAATGAATTGTTGGGGAAGGTGTTTCTATTAGGCCCTATCTTTCAGCAACCTAGAGTGTTGTAGAGTTATCAAAATATTTATGCTGTTGAACTAAAAAAGAATGAAATGATCTAGTCAGTCATAAAGACATCTCTAGTGCCATATAAAATCTTACTCTATTTTGTTAGTATTTCAAAAACTGTAATTAGAATCAGCTCATTTATTATTTCATTATTATAGCAATTAAAGAGAATTAGAACTTTTTATCCTTGTGAGACCACCTGCTGCCATTGACAACCTCCTACCACCCAGAACGCTCCCACCGAGTTGGCCTCCTCAGGGTGCTGTCAGCCAGGAATGTTGGTTCGTGACGCCCAGGAGGAGAGCTTTCTCTGTGGGCACACCTACCAGTGGTGGGATTCAAATTTTTTTGCTACTGGTTCTGTGGGCATGGGTTAGTGGGCATGGCTATGCTGTCAGCCAATCAGAGGTTGTATTTTCCAGTTTCAGTCAATCAGAGCCGGTTCTCTGAATCAGTCAAAATTATCGCTACCAGTTCTCCAGAACCTGTCAGAACTGGCTGAATATGATCTCTGGCGCCTACCCTCTGGAATGAGTTGCCCCCAGAGTTTTGGACAGTCCCTGACCTTCGGTCCTTCCACCATGACTTGAAGACGTGGTTATTCAGCCTGAACTGACTTTTTAAATTGGTTTTTATTGTTGTTTTTAAATTTTGTTGTTTTTAAATTTTAAATTGTCATTCTAACTATTTATTGATTTTAACTGTTTAATTTCTTTTTAAATTTTCTATTTTGTGTCTTTTAACTGTTGTGAGCTGCCCTGAGTCCTTAGTAAGAAGGGAGGCATACAAATTCAGTAAATTCAATTAAAATAAAATAAATTATCCTTTATTTTCATACAACAAAACTCTGCCCAAAAATCTTTAGCTTCTTGAAAATACCCAGCTGGATACATTCATAGATACACATGCATAAACAGAATGTGTCATTTGTACAAATGCTGAGGTAAATAATAAAAATAAATAAATAAATTAAAAGTTAAAAATTACCACCTAAGAACGTGAGGTAAGTCCTTTCTTTTTATTTCATGTCTTGGTTATTTTACGTAAGTTACATGTTCATAAAAGGGACACTTTGTCTTTTCAGTGTGTATAGTCATGAATACCCACTGACATTTCTAGTATGCATCAGTTTAAAGAGCATGGAATATGTATATGTACATTTGTGTCATTGTTGTATGAACCTTATCAAAGAGCAGATCATCTTTCCCAGCATACTTTGGTCAAGTGATAAAACACCAGGTTACCCAAAATAATATTTAAGGTCTATTTTAGATACAAATTGACACGCTTATACCTCTTTATCACATACACCGCTCTTCAACGTAAGTTTATATAGAGGGAGCACAATAGCTCTGTATTTAAAGACACTGAGCTTGGCATCTGGAAAGCTGACAATCTGAGACCTGAGTGCTGCATGATGGGGTGAGCTATTGTTTCTTGCCCCAGCTCTGCCCACCTAGCAGTTTAAAAGCATGCAAAGTAGATAAATAGGTACCAATTCAGTGAGAAGGTAGTTATGTTCTATACACCTTGGCATATAATTATGTTGGCCACATGACCGTGGAAAAGAACACTGGCTCCTTCAGCTAAGAAACAGAGAAGAACACTACATCCTAGAGTCAGTCATGACTGGACAGGGGAAACTTTAACTTTTATACAATCTTATATTTGGGTTGAATTTTCAGTCATATGCTGCTTTTAACATCAACACAATTATTCTGTTACTTTTACATTCTTCAGAACATTCTTCTATCCTGATTTGATGGCATATATGCCAAGGATTTTCCAAATCCAAAGAAATTCCTTTCAAATTAGAATTAGATTAATTTTATCAGAAGCAATATTAAAGGAGAAAACATTTCCTAGCTCCAACTTGAGAAAAGAACCAAACACTTCAAATTTTGAAAAGCTACTTCTTCCCTCAAAACAAGTTAGGCTAAAAACACAAAACACCACATTTAGCTACCTAAGATAAACATGGTGCTGCAATGCTGCCATGATGTCAAACAAGCTGGTCACTTTAGTTTCCTGAAGACGCTACACCTGGCCAATAGGCAATTCTGGTGGCTATGGCTGAAAAAGGACATTGAGGCCTATGTAAGAAGCTGCCTGACCTGTGCTGCTATGAAAACCAGGCTGGGGAAATGGCTGGGCCTGTTGCAGCCAGTTGTTGACCCCATTAGACCATGGGAGGAGATTGCTATGAATTTTATTGTGGACCTCCCAGAGAGCCACAGGAGCACTGAGATCTGGACAGTAATACACCTTTTTACTAAGCAGGCCCACTTCATCGAGTGTCGTCAGCTTGCAAGCTGGCCAAATTGTTTCTGATCCATGTCTACCAGATCCATGGGGTACCAAGAAGGATAATATTGGACTGGAAGATCCATTTTACAGCCAAATTTTGGGGAGAGTTTGTTTGGACAATTGGTTCCTTGCAAGGCCTGAGCTCTGCCTTCCATCCAAGTACCAATGGAGCTGTAGAAAGAGCCAATGTGATGGTTGAGCAGTATCATCATGGTATTATGTCACCTATCGGCAGAATGATTGGGCAGAGCTTCTGCCATTCACAGAGGTGGCATATAATAATGCTGTATACAGCATTAGGGGTCAGACACCCTTTAAGGTGGTACAGGGGGTGGACCTTTTCTCTCAGGAGGCCCCCTCACTAGCAGCCTGTCAGAGTGGATGGATAACCTGTCAAGCAGGCATTAATAAAAGCAGCTGAGACCCAAAAATACCAGGTGGATAAGAAAAGGTCACCACAAAAACCATTCTGCATAGGGGAAAAGGTGTACCTCCCCACAAAGTACCCTAAACTGAAGCTGCTTTGCAGAAAGCTGGGTCTGAAATACCTTGATCTATTCCCCATAGTCAGAATAATCAACCACATGACAGTGCAGTTAAAACTCCCACCCCTACTGGGGAAGGTCCATCTGGTCTTCCACAGCAGCCTGCTGAAGCTGGTGGTGGCATCAAGCAGTAGGCCCTTGCTCCCACACCCACCCAGACCCATAATGATGGATGAGGACACCAACTATGAAATAAGCCAAGTGTTAGATTCTCAGGTGCATACGGGGGCCTTGCAGTACTTAGTCCATTGGAAATGGTACCCCATGGCTGAGGCCTCATGGGTGAGGATCCAGGACATATGGGCAATAAGACTGATCAACAAGTTTTATAAGGAAAATCCCTTGAAGCCCAGGCAAGACACAAGGGGTAGGCTGTGGGTCCACTAATCTTGCATTTGCTTGCTGTCTTCTAGATATATTCCCCTTGATAGAGGGGAATGCCTGTCACCAGCCAAGAAAGCGTACCATTCAAAGTGGCCACAACATGCCATTTTGGAGTTGCCACATAGACACGCAGAGGCATGCATGGGACCACAGATGGGTGTCGGGTGATGGGACTCATGCTGGGAGAGGAGCCAGGAAAGAAAGACAACTGTGGTCAGGTCAGAAGCCATCAGGGCCTGAAAAGTATTTGCTGGAGTCAGCCAGAGAGCAACCAGGCTGGAAGAGTGCTTGCTGGAACCAGGCCAAAAAAGTACTTGCCAGAGCCAGCCAGGGAGCAACCGGGCTGCAACAAGAGTACTTGCAGGAGCCAGCCAGAAGCAACCAGGAACAGGAAGGTGGGCCGTACAAAGTCTGTATAGCCAGCTGGCTAGCAGAAGCCAGTAATGCTGGCTAGAAACCCATTTACTTATGTTGTTCACCACATGCCAAACTGGACTCCAGTAAAGAGACCCATTCTGCTCAGTGTGGCCTCTTTTTTTGCTGTCTTGCTTTGGAACCGTGACACATTATACATGAAAAAATCTGTCTCTGAAACAGTCAGCAACAATAATCTGAATTCATTTATTAAAAGATTTTATTCATACTTGTCCTATATCACTAGATGGGGAAATAAAAATGAATAAAACAATTTTTAAAAACCTACATACAAGAACCTACATACAAGAAAAATCTGCAATGTGAATAACTACTGAATGAGGTAGCTACATAATGGATCAGTAAACTTCTGCTTGCTGAGCAATGTTTCAGCAACCAGTCTTTACAGTAGATGGCAATAATCGTATTCAGATTACTAATTCCATTTTCTATTTCTATTCATCTCAGATTTGGCAATTTAAAATTTTTGGCATTACCTAAGGGAATTTCAGTGACATTGGTTGGAACAAAATAAATGGGAGTTTAAAGGACTGAACTGTACATCAAATTTCATCCTATCTATGATGATAATGGACATTGCAGTGCCAAGTACATAGCCAGATGCACATCTGTTATCATACTGATTGTGAATACCAATGCTTTTTCCACATGTGGCTTTCCCTTACTGAATCAGGAGAAAATGTTGCTTTCCAATTACTGTATTTCTTGTTTTAAACATAATAAAGCCGTGTCAGCTTCAACATGGAGAATAGATGGTCTAGGAAAACAGCTCTTAAGTATTTTTAAAACCTAGTAAATCTTGAGAGGCCTTCTGAGCACAAAACTACGAGAAGATTGAGTACTTATTATACTTTTATATCATCAAGCATATAGCAAATACTATTTAATGACTTTCCACATGGAAAGTCCTCACAGTTTTAAAGGTATAATCAGAATGATTTTATATTTTCATACATAACTCTTACTTGGTCACATCTGAAGTACCCAATAAAGGACAGAAAAATCTAAGGGAAATCATAACCATCACTACAGTACACACAGAATATCTTATTTTGATTTTGCAATGACATTTTACTTTGTTTTATATAGAAAAAAGAATAATCTACTACCCATAAGACATACAGATTCTCTACCAAACAAATAGTTGGATGATAAAGCTCACATACCTTTTGAAAGATTGATTTGGGTTTTATACATATACAGTACTGCCTAACAAAATCTCGGAGTATTCCTTCTCTCCTCCCCTTCGCAGTCTTTTTCTGCTATCTCTCTTCCATAACTCAACTAACCCAACAGAACCAGCCAGTTTTAAATTTCAGTTGGGACCTCAGTGACCTGTTAATGAATATACAGAGAGGAGGAAAAACTCACTGTGTTGAGTTATGCCTGGTGTTGCTAGCTGACTAGGAGTCAGAAATGCTTGAAGCGTTAACGTAATTGGAAGAATGTGAAAAATGAAGCGTTGGGCTCCTGAGCAAAGTGAAAGGTCAAAGCAAGACTTACACAAAACAAGTCTCTGGAAGATGGCCTCATTATACCATTAAAACAGTTTCTTTCCTCCCTTGCCCCCACCTAGTTTTCTTCCTTTGTAAAATGTTTTAGTTTTTATTCTATTAATACATTCAATTAATCTTTCTAGTCTTTAAGTAAGCAAGTTAATAAATGCATACAAGAAAAGAAAGCCAAATATATTTAACTTTTTGATCTTAGATAAAATAATATTGTCTGAAACAATTTTGTCTCTATGATTTGAACCAGTCAGGCAATAAGTGGTACTAATACTAATGCAGACATTATACTATTACAATGTATAGAATAGTTTATTTGAACAACTAAGATGACTTGCTAAAAAAAAAAAAAACCTTATAGAACCCAGCTAATATAATTAGGATTATCTTTCATTGAATAGTGCTCAAAGGCTTTAACTCTTCCAGTACCAGGACTTAAATTCACTCCATTAATACTTTCCATTTCACACTTTTTCATTTTATAAGGGTGTACTGTAGCTTTTTTATAAAATGTAAAAATATTCTTTGTATTTTTTCCATTTATAAATAATGATTTTGGCAATAAACTTTATTATATTCTCCCAAGTTATCAAGTACCATATGTGTATCTGGAACATAAATGTAGAAGATTCTACATTTCTATTCCAGTGTTGTTCACCTCCTTGTGATACACATACAACGAATATATGCAATGAGAAATGCATTAAGGATTATAACATACAGTAATATTTGTTTTATCAAACTGTAAAAGCTGGGAAAGCAAAAGATGGCGTGATGACTACAAATAAACACAGAATCTGTATAGAACAGATAATAGTGTATTAGCAGTCAAAAAGACTAAAGTATGATGAGAAAGGCTGACAGAGAAAGATAGAAACTCTGATATCAGTGTATTATAATGTAGCACTAACCATTTTATATAATTCATCCCAAGTTTTGGTTTTCAAGAAATTTGCATAGATATGTGTGTGAAATCACCACAGTCATGTTCAGTTTGAAGGGGGTTTTACCTTTAGAATCCTATAGCAAACAACCCATTCCCAGTATAGTGAATGGAATTGGAGTTGGCCAAGTCTTAGGGATCCGAAAAGCAGGGTTTGAAGATTTAAACATAAAATTAAAAAAGCTTAGATTCCCACATTCTTGCTGTATTAAATTAAGTAACAAGGTAGCTGCCTTGGCTTGGAAAAGCACACTCTAGATGAAAAATATTTCCTTCTGAACATAATATAAACACTGTTGAGTCATTACTGCATCTGACTCAAGTCAATGGAAAATTTTAAAAACTAACAACACTTGTTCAAAGTAGCCTTTTAAAAACTGTTTTTAAAGAAAATGGGCCTTTTCAACAGATGACTGGTTTTATTACAAAAAGCAGGCATACAACCAATAGATATGGCACCCTTTATGCAGAGACATAATTCCTAGTTCCATCATTCCAATCCAGATTATTTCTCCAAGCGACTAGAAATATACTTTTCCTGAATGGTTCAAAGCGGCTTGTGTCTGCATGTGAGTTGAATCAGGGCCATTCCTTGAGGCAAGATTTAAATACCTTCTGTGCCACATCATGGCTCAGACCCAGATCACACCTTGTAATATGTAGCTGTATACCTTAATCTAAGATTTCCCACAACTGCCTCTAGTCTTGGAAAGAGAAGTAAAAAATATTGGGCAAATATTACTGAGTATGGTCCTAATTTCTGGAACAGAGATAAACAAACACAGAGTATTTGTTGCTTTAGGACATGAAAACACAGCTATTAATCTGATTTAGTAAGTTCATCATGGAGTTCATTCAGGAATTATAAACATTCACAACGCTCATTTGTTTTCAGATATACATAATTATTAACATTCATATGAGCAAAAATAGATTTGCTTTGTATGGACAAAATTATACAAAGCAAATCTATTTTTGCTCATATGAAGGCTCATATCAATAATATACTTTCTTAAATAGAAGTTAACAACATTGTAAAGATGTAGGACAGTTTTGAAAAAACTAGATTATCAACACTGGAATGTTAACAAATATCCAGTTTAATCTTTGCAAAAAGATAAGTAGCTAAACTTTAAGGATTTTTTTCTGTTTAGTTCAATAATTAAATATGATTTTTAAAAACCTTGATTATGCAAACTTGAAGTATTAAGTCAATAAAGTGTTACATTGGATTCCGATCCCAATTTAACAGGGAGCAAATCCATTTAATTCAATGTGACTTACTTGTGAACAACTATGAACATTTACCCATTAAGTGTATAAAATGTTTGGGTTAACCATGTTAAAATAGGACTATAGTTATGATAGGCACAATGGCTATGTCTTATACCACAATCCTAAAATGTTATCTGACATAACTAATTTATTAGTCAATTATAACTAATACAAACTTATTTCCAATTAAAGCAGGGTAGGTAAAAATATTAAGTGGTAATCCATAAGCAACTCATTACAAAGGAATTCTTAATTATAATAGAATACTTTAGTATAAAATCTACTGTTAATTTCAAACCATTAAATAAATGTATATATCTTTTGTGTGGATGAGTCAAAGTTGTTTTTGTTTTCTTCCTGTACTGGGTTAAGAACATTTCAACTGGCTTGCAAAGCCTTTTTTCAGTTAACTGTGATATTTTTCTATTTAGAGACAAACCTGAATTGCTGCACCACAGTGGGGGTGCATGTCTTCTATGATATTTACTTACACCACACATGCACACAAGCACACACGAACACACACACACAGAGAAAATCCTGTAGATAACCAAATTTGTAAAGAAATTGGCAGAACTAATCAATTGTTATTGCAAAGCTTGTTTGAAGATTAGATATTTGGCTTTGAAATAAAAATAAAATACAGCTAAGACGGTTGAAAAAAAGGAAACAAGTGTCTCCCTAAGTTATAGCTGATTACATTGCAAGCCTGCCATTCATGTGTTTACACTAAGGCAGATGTACTGATATAATAAAAGACACTGAAGTTATTTTAGTCATGCCTACTTTGCACAGGGAAAAAAAAGCTTGACCTTTTACCTTGCTCACTGCTGTTGTCTCCACTCTGGGAAGCATGGCCCCCACTGGAAGGCCCTGGTGTGCCTGCTGAGTGTGTTGACGTTGCATCATCATGATCTCTCCAAGAGGAAGGATTCTGGTGTCAGAATGTCCATTTTTTCCCACAGTTATCATTCCAATAGCAAATCGAGGAAGGGAGGTTGGGAAGCCAGAAAAAAAGTAGGCAGGTTAGCATTTGCAAATATTCCTAAAATTCAGACACTGTTCAGAGGCAAATGGTTACTGAGGTTACAATCCTATACCCTTTTACCTTGACATGCGTTCTCCTGAAGATATGGCATTTGTTTTTGATTCAATAGGTACAGAAATACATTGTGACATGCTAGCTATATTTAAATCACTTTCGTTTTCATATATTTACACCATAATAAAGTGCAGTTCTAATAGTAGTTTAAATATACTTTTTATACTTGTAACAACCAGTTGGTCAGTTAAGGAAATATCATAACATTTATATAATTATATAATATTTATATAATTCCATAGATGAGCCTATAAAGGCATATTAAGTTCAATAGCAATCATTCCCCAGTAAATCGATATCTGATTGCTGTCTAGTTCTGATAATAAAAAAAAATCACTAGAGACATTCAAAAACACAGCTGAACTACTATCTGTCTTTATCAGTTTTCCCTACCAAATCTGCAGCAGGGGATTTTTTTCCCCCCTAATATGGTGTGGGAGATTAATAATTATAACACACACAAAACTGTTTTTTCCCTCTATTATAACATCCATTACAAATAACATCCTAAAAATATATCTAACAAGGAAGATGTTTTTAAAGGGTTATACAGCGAAAGGTTAACTAGATATGTAAGTTTAAATGGTCATTTGCAATATATTCTTCTATAATCTTCCTATCTGATATATAATGGCAATACATGAACTAATAATCACCAAAGATTTAGCAAAGCTTCCCTAATTCTACAGATACATGAAGAAAGCTGAAAGTTGCAGTTAACTGCTACTTCTCTAAGCATATTCTCCTCCTGGTCCTCCTCCCTTTTCCTGATCATTCCCAATACCCTGCTGTTGCTTAAAGGAAAACAGGAATTCTACTGTACAGGAAAAGCTTTATCAGCACCACATGAAGGCAGGCAAGGGATGGAATTTCCTCCAGCAGAAAAGGAGAGAACAAGGACACATGCAATAGATCAGACTTAGAGCTGAACTTCCATTGCTTGTCACCTATCCATGACAGCTTAAATTAAACACATCCTAACAAGAAGCACTTTTGTAAATTATTCTACATTCAGAGAAATATCATGAACCCTAAGCAATTGCACAGAGAAGGCATCAATATTTACTTTGTAGTAAACTTTAGCACCACCATCAAAAACTACATCTAAAAATTTAGAAAAATACCAATCCATTAAAAAATGATGGGAAATCGCCCCAATAATTAAAGCTTTTTAATGACTCCCCAAAATTATTGCATTTTAAGCCAAATGCTTAATGACTTAATTAATTACCAGGTTGGCAACTGAAGCTCAAGTTATCATTTTTAAACCACATTCTAAATAATTTATTAACAAAATATCAAGTAAGTCTAGATAATCACATTCCAGCATTAAATTGAATGGGCATAAATGTCTAAGCAGTGAAAAACACATAAATGGAAACAAAGTTAATAATAACTACGCAACTCTCTTACTTAGATCAGAAGAACAATCTACAAAATAAATCAAAATTGAAATACTTCATTAAAAAAAAATTCCCATCAATCTACACATTTTTGCATAAATCAATTTCCACATTACAGAAAGTCACACTGAAAAAACAACATGCTATAATTATCAGTAAAATTAATACTTTTCAAATTAATATTCCCCCCAATATATAAAAATAATACCATATTGCAAACTCAGGAAGGTTTAAAATAAAAGAAAAAGTTAAAAGAATCTGAAATATTTCAGTTTTGTAAATCTATCATGTGTGTCTATATGGAGACACACAGAGATGCATACACATGTGTATACACATACACAAAACTACTTCAAAAAAGCAATGATGATTAGATTTCAGGAAAAGTTATATGGAAATAAAATGTCACGATCAAGCAACTTTCTGTGCAGTCTCGATTAAACAGATTGAGCCTACGAGCTCTTCTTTTTATCTCTGAGTTAGGAAACACTCAAATAGCTTCAAGCTGAAGGCAAACAGCAGACAGGAGCACTTTAGCCCTCTGCAGCCCTTCTCAGCGTCAGCTGTTTGCCGGATGGTAATCAGATAAAGAGTTAGAAAAAATACATGAAAAAGGTACCAAAACAATAGCCTGGCATGCATTTAGTCCTCCAATATCATGATGAAAGCTGCTCTTCATAAAATTTAAAAAAAAAAAAAACACAATATTTTCCTAGAACACATATTTCAGACATTATAATGTTAATTTTATGTTCTTCAGTTTTTCTTAAAAGAAGCTTCTGTTGAAAGTCCTTAGCTCACTATTAAAATTTTAGTAATTTATGCAATTAACACTGTAGTTAAGTTTTAAGACACGTTAACCAAAACCACATAGTATTTGAAAAACCAGATGTCTCTGGTTTATACAAGGACATTGAGAAAAATTCTTGCAGTAGAAATAATTTGGTTTTTATACCTTGATTCCGAGGTCCAATCTCAATTAGAAGGGGTGATGGTACAATGGCTACATACACTGATAGCGGGGTATGTGTGTGACCCTATAACTGCCTTTTTCTCTTCCCAGAAAAGAATAATAGAGGAAATTGGGAAGAATATATGGGATATTTGTGTTTCACCTTCAACTTCCCAACTGCTCCCTAGGTCTGTCTGACATCAGGTTTGGCCAACAACCATACTCAGTCATTTAGTATTAATACTGTAACAAACATGGCATCATATCCATAATTTGAGAGCATTACTCATGATCAAACAATCACTTTCATCTACATCAATGGCAACAATGAGATCTTTCTTTCTGAATATATATTTCCATAGAATTATTTAATGTAAGTAAACTTGGTCACAGAATATTTACTTATTGATTGATTGATTGATTGATTGATTGATTTCATTAGAAATAAATTCACAAAAAAATAAAGTTACCGTCTGGATAATTAATTAGTAAAATAACTTTCTAATTTTAATATAGTAGGCCAATAGTGTTCTGCCAGAAGATTTAGCTTCTCTCATCTAAAAGATCATATGCTACCATGGCATTTTGATTTATCTGAGAGAGTGTACTTTGGGGCAAATTTTGGGAGAGAAGAACAACTAGAAAATTGAAAGAGAAGATACCACTAAGAAATTGACCCTTTTGTATGAACAGAAATGCGTCACATTGCACATGGCATTTGACTACCCAATTTTCTAGAGAATCTACTTTTGGATAATGATTTAAACACATCATTATTTTTGGAAGCTAGGGCAGTTTTATTTACCAAACCCTATAGGTTTTGAATCATTGAAACTCATATGCTGATAATCTATATGCTGAATCCAACTGGAATCAACTTTTCTTATATAACCAGTAGAGCCCTGAAGAATTTATATTTCAGTCTGTATAAAAAATGTCTAAATTTAAATGTGGTAATAACACATACCGTACATATCATCTCAAACAATATATACATACTGAGATGAAAAGAACATAAGCTAAAGAAAGAAAAGGAAAACTAACCTTTCATACTTATGAAGATATAATTTCAGTATAGAAATATGCTGAAAGATTCAGAAAGCAATTTAGCATACGAAAAGCTATTCAAAAAGTAAACTTACATTTTCTAACTATCTTCTGGAAGTGGCATGTTTAACCTGAAGCCAAGGCTTAGTAGCAATGCAGATGTTAAGGGGAGGGGGGTACTTTGATCATCATTCATATTTTTGTTTTTAAAATTGTTATTCCAACCAATAGCTTAAAAATGGGCCAGCATAAGAATTGAATTAAGACAATTATAACCTGTCACAGCAACTATTTATTTAACTTTGTACATAATATTATGACACATATTTAAACAGTAAAAAAGTATGAATATGTTGAATTGAAACACCAGCTGAAGTGCCACATACTATGGAATGCAGAGTTCACATGTATCTATTCCCAATAGTTTTAATAATTGGGAGTCAAATATGGCACTGCTCTTGCTCTTATCTAATTGTGTTAAAGAGCAGTGTTACCAGGAGCAAAGCAGTAATACTGAGTGGCACACAATAGAAGGAGATGGAAAATAGATACAAGAAGCTAGGTCTCCAGGGGCAGTATTTTCTGTTTGCTGGGCTAAGACTCACAGCTGATAATGCAAGTTGTAATTAATATAAAAGCAGGAGACAATATGGGGAAGGCTTGTACTAGCAGGGCCACAGGAGATCACTCTGCAGCTCTCTACAGTTTCTCATTTATGTATACAGCTTTTCACAGAAACACAAGTTTGCCAGTATTTTTTCCTTGAAAGTTTTTTAAAAAATGATTTAGCCCATCATTGGATTTTGCTATCTAGAGAAGAGCATGGAAAAGGCAAGAGTCTCTAGGCATATTAAGCAAATATACTGCATACTGTTTTGCTGTTCTTACAAATCTAATGGAAGTTTTAAATGTTTTAACTCCTATATGCTTTTTTTAAAGAAATAAAATATTTTCAACACAGTCCTATTTTATAATAATTATTTATTAACATTCCTCAGAGGCATGTGATTGTTTATAGGTTTGAATACTGGTCAGTCATCTTGTACAATGCCAAAGTTAGTGATTTAATAAGCCCAAAACTTCTGTGTAAATGACAGCTTACACAGATACAGATGGATTAACTCTACATTCCTTATACAACCCAAACTTTCACTGGGCAAAATCACTTTAATTATGCAAGGGGCCCCTATGGGGTCGATTCTGATCTCACACTGTTTTTATAATAGTACAACTCAATTTTTCATTATGAAATTACTTGTATTTCAAAATAATGTACTATTTAACTGTTTACCTATTTATATTGCGACATGCTAATCAGTGAATACCCGGAAGAAGATAGAAGCAATTGATTCTGATGGGCATGTATATGCAAAAATAAAAAATAGCTCTCGTATCTATGACATTCATAAAACTTTCTGATAGAAAAAAAACCTTCTCTTTCTGGATAAACAAATTAAGAAGACATAGTATAATAGTATAGTACAGCTTGTGTACTAGATTGCATTTAGTTATTATGAATCAATTTTGTATGTGAAAATATCAACACTTTGACATGGTATTTTGACTATAGGTTAAATACATTTCATTTTATCCAAGGGCTAACCATAAACTAGAAGAGTTCTTGTATCATCCAGACAGTACTGAGAATACCAGCTGAACAACATAATTTAACTAAAAATTTGGTTCCAGTTACTAATATATTACAGAACAAAATTGTGACATGGTACCTTATGAAAATATAATCTATACTCACGTTAAAACATTGTAAAATACAATATGTAAAATTTCAAAACTGCTAGCATAACCAGTGCATTTATAAGAAACCTTGGTAAGAAAATATACAGGTTTAATACACAGATTCAAATATATACATGAACACAAACATAATCTGTTTTAAATATAAATAGCTTAATCTGATATTATAAACAGTGCAATCTAGGCATATCTTTTTAGAAATAAATCTCACTTAGTTCAGTAAATGTCTCACATATCTATCCATAAGACTGCAGCACTTATAACATACATATTAAAACAAAATCATGTATTTTAGATAAAATCTATAAGAATAATACATATAAATGTGTAAAATTATGATTCCATATCAATGCTATAGACAAATAAATGGGCAATAAGGTTACAAAAGAAATGATTCTTTTATACCACATATTAATTTTCTTTCACTGTACTTACTTTTACAAGTATCTTATACCATATATGTATGAATCTATATAAACTTTCCCATATGTATTATGTTTTCCTGTGTATTTAATATTTTAAATGATCTAACATGAGCTATGTGAATAGAAAAATTACACCTGCTTATTAATGAAAGTGGATTCTCTCTACCTGCATCAGCCTTTTATCTTATCACAGATGCTATAGCTTTTCTATTGATATTGAACAGTGTTCAAAAAGTACTTTTTGTGTACAGTACACCTTCATTACACAATGGAACTAATAAAAATAAGCTGAAAGATAAACAAATGCCAACATAAATGTAGTTTGATTTCAGTTAACTTGTAAATATGTTACTTGATGAGGCAGTCCAGGTGCTACAGGAGAAAATTTTTACTACATTTAAGATACTGACAACTGGGATTTAAGTGGCAAAGCATTATAATATCAAATTTAATGTATACAACAGGTTTTAGTGAAATCAAGATTATTTTACAGAGTGTTAGATAAAGTGCTAGCTATCAAATCTGTTATTCCTGTATAACAAATACTAGGTGCCTAGTATGGTATATGCAAAACCAGCAACTTTGCAAGCTTCACACTATGAGCTATGCAATATAGCAGTCTACTATTTTAACTGTATGAACTCATTACATCTCTTTGTATATTTTACACAGTATGATCACTGGAAAATAGTATAGCCTTGTAGCCACCTATTTCTCAGTAATCCTTCTGAAAAATATTACTTTTGAGCAATTCCCCCTTCCCCCCCAAAGGTTTGTAATGATTGTACTGTAATGATACAGTAAATAGAACTGCAACTGTGAACTGCTTCACAGAAAGCTGTATGAAGCAGAGTCCATATAAGTACACAGTTACATTTGTTAATTTGTTCTCAGTCCGTAATATCATAAAGTATAAAGGAGACTTGATCTTACATTCCTGGCAAGTCTAACATTCCACAAATTTGTGGTTCATTGGAGACAAAGCCTTTTGAAGGAATTGCTGTTTATGTCTTTAAAAAAAATCTAGAAATCAGAGCTAAGCAACTACAACAAACATATATGACCTACATAAGTTATTTATTTTAACATATTGTTTATTGGATACTAGAAAAATGCAGCCATTCTTAAAATATTGTACATGACATATTTCTCATTCTGATATGGCATCAATTATTGTTCACATTTGTCTTAATTTTTTTCAGACCTTTCTGCACATGACATATTTAGTTCCAGTTCAAATGTGAAAATAGTTTTATGTATGAAATATAAATATAAAATCTCCTTCAGGTCAACCCCTACTCTTGGTAACTTCATGGACATAGAGAATATGGAATTGCCTTGCCAAAAATGGAAAGTTTGCCATTGCCTTCCAGAATATTACCTCTGCTTAGTCTAGGTTATAGTCCTTGGGTTTCTGGGTGGTCTCTCATCCATGTACTAAATTTGACCATATCTAGTTTTTTGAGATCAGTCAAGGTTGACTAGTTTCTGTGACCAAAGTATGAAAATCTACAAGAAATCCTGAATCAGTGCAATCAGTGCTGTCTGTCTGTTTTCAAAAACATTTTAAAATTCTCATTTTTTTAAAATTCTAGACTTGAGCATCTTTGATACAAGCTAACAAATACTTTGTAAACTGATCTTCAAAGTACATCCCTAGAAAGTGACTATTTCTTGCTTTAATCATCCATTATAAATCTAGAAAACCCTACTTGATAGGTCTGGTGTAAAATATTTGAGATATAGAAACTGTGGATTATTATAAAGAAAAATAGTGTGAATGAATCTATTCCAAATATCCATTTACATAATGAATATATATACTGGCATAGTCAAGTCAGACTAAGAATAAAAATCTCCTGCTTTACTTCCATTTTGAAAGATCTCAGCTATAAATTAGGTATAGGCCATTCTCTGATCATTAACAAATATAATAAAACAAGTATGCTATCAGTGTTATGCAAAAAAAAAATCCCTTGAAATAGGACTTCCATGAAAGTGTGTGTGTGTGTGTGTGTGTCTGTAAAATTGTTAACTACTTGTAAAGAATCTTTAAAAATACATTTAAAACTATATGAATAATGGTTAACTGAAGTCAAGGTTGAGGAATCTTGAGTTCATATATATGCATACATGTGACAGTGATAAACTGAATTCCTAAGAAGCACAAGTCAACAATATCTACAGTAGTATTTTGTCTGGTTTATTTCAGTTATAGCACATTTCTACACATCTACAACTAACACTTTTTATTGTTGAGTACAATAAAAATATATGAGAGTATTAAAAATTCAAACTGTAATTATGAAGTTTGCATTTACTAACTATGCCACAGCATACATCAAATATAGCAATTTTCCATAACTACCAGTATCCTAGCCTTTGACTAGCAAAGTTCCTGGACAACTGATACTGTATTATAGAAGAATTAACAGTAATTAAGAGTACAGTAAAATAACATTAAGCGTGCATTTTATTGTTACCAATATTAGAAAGACGGCCTTTTTCATAAAAACTAGTACTTTTGCCAGAATGAAGCCTTTTCTTATCATAAGCTAGATTATATTTTTCAGCAGTGCAGTTCTACAAAGAGACGCATAGTATTTGAACATAGGAATCTCATTGCGAATATTACGTTCTTTGAGATTTCCTTAGTTTGAGCTATGGTTTATCACAGTATATAACTTTCACCCAAGTTAGGATCCAGAAAACTGCTACTACAGTTAACTGTATTGCAGTTTATCTATAACCATGAACAGAACAAAAAATAGAAATATTGGAATATTAATTATTTTTCACAAACTGTCATTTGCACAAAAGGGGCTCTGGCCCAGAACAAATTAAAACAACTTTAAAGCTATACATTCATAGTCATTTGGGTGAAATACTCTTAAGTATTTCAAAAGTAAATACAGCTATAAGAAGGACCAAAACAATGGTCAGGAGTTAACAGAGAGAAAACACCATGCCATCTTGTGTCCTTAAGTGGTTTATCATAACACCTGCACCACCCTCACCAAATGAGACTTAGCCGTAGGCTGTATTTAAATATGCATATCAAAGCAAGCAAAAATAAATCTTGAATAGCAAATTAAAGAAATGCTCATGTTTATCCATTATAAGTGTCAGGTAAAAAATCCACAAATAAACAAGTTTATTCTAGATTTTTATATGCTTATTAAAATTTCAAAATGCATTATTACTGATTATTAATAGACTATTACACTTTATATTAATGTGTATGCATGTGTACATTATTCTTATTATCTGTACCTTTATCAAATGTATCCTTAGGGTGATGTTAACATACATATCTAATAAGCACAATTCCCAAATGCTCGACAGTGATATAACTATTAATTTCCCAGTTGGCATTTTTGGCTGCACAAATTATTAGTCCCTTCAAAAAGAGTATCAGGGTGCTCAAGTAAGAATAGCGGAACCCAAATGTCTAGAGCCCGATATCCTATTATTTACATATCTTTAAATAATTATAACTATGGAAGTGGTAAACCCTGACAGGTTTAGGATAGGCTAACACATTTGCCTAAATTTGCTCTTTTACTATTGGAAAGGTTGGAAAAGATTATTTTCTATGAAGATGGTTATATTATAAAATGTGAGTCCCCTGAAACCTCATTTTATCACTATAGTTGAATTTGAATATTATAACAGACCACTTCAAATTGGCTTGAGCACTCACCATCTGCTCAAGCCCTAAACAGTATAGTTTATGTAATCTCCTTTAATATAAACAACAGCAAGGTCCATTTCTATACTTCCACTTAAAACAAACTTCTACTAAAAATGTTCTGGGAAGACGTGCAATATTTTATATATACATATTTGGTTCTTCCAGGATGCCTGCCATTTCAGATCTAATGGCCCCATAGTTATGTATGCCGTGATTTTAGTTTTAAACAATAAATATTTTTGAAACTATGATACTGTTTCATAGACTTTAGTAGCTACAAATTATATAACAGAAGTTTGAGGAAACATTCAGTGTTTCCTTGCTTACATGCTTTGATAGTAATAATTATAAAATGCCATGAAATCTGGACTTGAGAGATTTGCAATGAAACAAAAACATTTCTATTTATTTAAATATAGAAATGGTCCATAACAAATTAGTATTTTTTCGGTTGCTATTAAGTATTGTCAACAAATATAAAAGAAAAGCAAATATTTAACTTTCTGACATCATATTTTGAAAAGAGAAAGAAAACAAATAGACAATATTCTTTATTTTGCATTTACTTTTCATGGCAGACTAAAATTTATTATAGATTCCTGTACATAGCACAGGAATCCCTCCGTCACACGTTAGAATAATGTTCCTGCTATGCTATTCTTAGTTTATACCCCCTTGTTTTATGAAGTTATTTACAATGCCTATGTAAACTCTCCACTCTTCACTCTTAGAAACAAGCTATTATTCACACTTGAACACTGTGTCTATTTATACATTTCTAAAGTAAATAAACTTATTAACATACGTAACAGGTTTTCATAAGCATTTCTATAAAGCATAACAGCTCATGTAAAATGCCATTCCCAGACGTATTTGTGCATATTCAACAAAAATACTACTAAGGTGTTAAAACCAGCAGCTAATGTGTAGTTACTCAGTCATAATTATTTGCAACTTCTAAAAGGTATTGTAAATAATTGGCATCTCAAGATTATTGATTTTTTTTTTTTATGAAGCTTTAGCCACTTGGCAAGATATGCAAATTTCAGTGATAAGTTGCAATAGAAAAAGTAGTAGTATTATTTATACCTTTGGCTCAAAGTAGTACACAATAGCCAATAATTCTGCCTGGATAAAGTATGGAAGAAATCCCATTTTTAAATAACTGAATAATTTCAATTTTCTTCTCTTTCTTTCTTTCTTTTTGTTATAACATTAATAACAAGGATTATAAAGCAGTAAATACTGTCTATTTTTACTAGACAGTTTGTCAACTCTTCAGTTTGCCAATGTTGTAAACTTTAGAAGACAGAACTTAAACTTCTCAGTAATAAAATACAAAGGAATATTCTTCCATCAGAAACTTAGATTTAAACAATAGCTCTGTAACAGGTAACAGAGATGAAGTAAACAATTCCAATACACAGGTGATGGTAAGAAAATCCTTAAATAATAACAGTCCAGGACTTTTCTAAATGGTCAAGAGCCATTACAAATTATTGAAAAGACTTACATGGTCAGCTAAATTTGTGGATGATCCTGAGAGTTCTTCATGGTCTGATTTGGAGCTGCCATCTCTTTCATCAATAACTAGGTCTATGGGCATTTTGCCTTTCAGACAGCTAATGTACCGATGACAGAAATTATCACACAATTCATGAACCTGAATGTAACATTGAGTAAAGGAAGAGAAAAAAAAGATGCATTTTTAAAAGAGGAAGAAAACAAAACTTCTAGACTGCAACTTGATCTTTCTT
>JANHFR010006229.1:301639-318842 GCA_032468015.1 Mimophis mahfalensis | reverse complement strand
GTGTGTGTGTGAGAGAGAGAGAGAGAGAGAGAGAGAGAGAGAGAGAGAGAGAGAGAGAGAGAGAGAGAGAGAGAAATTCTATTTTATTGCATCCTATTTTAACCTGATGGCTCAAGGTCAGAGCATCAATATGTTTTTAAAAAGCAGATAAAGTATAAAAAGATAACTGTTTATCAAGTAAAAAAACACCTTAGAATCATATATTATCTGGTAAAGATACATAAATCTGACTATGAGTAAGGAAGACCCTTTAGCACAAAGCTTTTGAGCTTGTTTTCAGGGCAAGGTGCTGTCATCAGGCTGCTAGGATGAAGGGAAGCTGAATATTAAAATTCACCAGATGACTCATCTTTCAAAGCCCCATTCTGAGAGGTGATAAACTCCTTCAACTGCATTCTGAAGATAACATGAGGTTCCCTTGCCCTTCATATGACTGCCTATTTTTCAAATCTTACTTTATTCTGTACATTGTCATCTGTAGTAGCTGGCTAGGGGTTACAGACTTCCTAAAAGATAAGCAACAATTAAAGAAATACTTCAAAAGCATATAAAAACATAATATTATCACTCTTCATAATTTGCTATTATTATCAATTGTCTCAGTCTAATTTAAAAATGAAGTATTCTAGTGACTGAAGAATATATAAATTGTTTTATTCTACATATATATATATTGCCTGAAATCTTTGAATCTGATTGGCGATCAGCAGGCAATATATTATTGTTCTTGTTGTATCTTTTATTTAAAGTTTATTTTGCCTTTCTGACTAAAAGAAATTCTAAAAGTAATTTTTTGAAAGCCACATTTTAGGCACCAGCGAAATAAAGTAAATTTCTGCATAAATAAAATCATCTTTATTTTCAGATTTCTAGTCTGAGGTTGCTGCTTGATTGGTACAGGGGAACAGGGTTCCGCATCTCCACACTGAATCTTATTCATCAGAGGGGCCCCCAAGAGGCTAAAGTCACCCTGTAAAGGAAGACACATAAGGAGGGGCATCCTGCTGGTTGCAGAAAGCGGTGGCTCTCCTACTGGACCTGGGGTTCTTTCCCTCTTTACCAAAGATGAAGGCGGAGGTGGCCATCATGGCTGCCATGAAACTGGGGCACCAAAGAAACCAAGACTGTGCTGGAGCAGTGAAAGTGGACAGTGAGGTGATTTTCAACATTTGTTAAAGATTTCCCCAAAAGAAAATTTCCAGGAAAGAGACTTACCTTTAAGTGATGATCAAAGAGTGATAGAATTATACTGTAAAAACTATAGAATACAGAAAGATTACATGTACAAAGCTTATTGACAGGATTCTGAAGAGGCATTTTAACGTGCTGGAAATCTGACACTTCATTGGATATTTTGTTTGAATTAATTTAAAAGAAACAACTGGCAGAATAGTTTTAAACTGGAATTTTAAGGTTGATTTTTGAAAGCGGACTTTTAACGTTAATTTTAAGCTGAAATGAATGGATATATTCCATGGTGAATGGATATATACTACTGGTGAATGGATATATGCTATGCTATGCTTCTAAAAAGATAAAGCAACCTTGGACAATTTTGATAAGATGGCTTATCAAGAAGAACTGGAGACACAAAAAGAAATCATAATGTTACTTCAAAGCATTTATGACATGATGAGGGGGAACTTCAAGGAGATAAAGGACTTATTGCATGATAATAATTGGAAAGAATGAAAATGGGCAACAAGAATTAATGAAGCAAGATAATAGAATCCAGGAAACAAGGAAAATAACTGTAAACTTAGAGGGTGAGATAAAACAGACAATGCAACAAATAGAACAAGGAGAAAAGAAGGAGGATACTATAAAGTTGGGTGAAATAAAGTTGGGAGAATATACACTAGGAGGGAGAAAAATAGAACTGAAAAATTGAAAGATATTTTTGGAAAAAAGAAGATTTGGCAGACTTATGGGTGGATTGGCAGCAAAAAATATCGGGAGGGAAATAAAGGTCAGGTTGAATATGAAAGAAGTAGATTGTCAGTTCTAAAAGCCATTTCCTGATCTGACTAATCTCTAGGATCCTAGCTTTTAAAACTGCCATTTCATTGTTAAGAGAGAATTAACCATCTTCACATTCTTGACTGAAGTCAAGGTCATGCCAGGAGGTGTGTACCAGTTTAATTTACTAATTTGTGCGCCAACTTTTTGGCCTAGATTGGACAATATGATTTATCACATGGTTAAAGGGGAATGGGTTTGAAATTTTTATAGGGAGAATTGAAAGTTTTGTGCCAGTTTCGGAATTACCTCAGCCTGCCATCATGAGGTTTACTAATAAAGTATAACTTGGATCTACCTTGTGAGTCTGGAATGGTGATCCTACAATGGAGTTCTAACATAGATAAGGGCCAGGGGTGGGATTCAGCCCGTTTGGACTGGTTCGGTTGAACCAGGACGCTAACTTTACTTCTGGTTCAGCAAACCAGTAGTTGCAATGACTGGCTGGCCCTGCCCACTTTGCCCCTCCTCTCCCAGGACTCTCCATGCCACACATTTTAGATGCCAGGTAAGTGCAGGGCCCATGCGGGGGGTCTGGGAGGAAAAAAAATGGGCCTCCCAGAAGTTCCGGAAGTCTGGAAATGGGTCTTTTTCCAGGCTCTGGATCGCCTCTGGAGCTCGGGGGAGGCTGTTTTCACACACACACCCCAGAGGCTCAAAGAAAGTCTCCAGATCTTGGGGAGAGTGAAAAACAGGCCTCCTGGAAACAGGCCTGTTTTGGGCTGCTGGTGGGCCTCTGGAGCCCTCCTGGAGGCTTGAGGAAAGCTGCTGGAGACCAGGGAGAATGAAAATGCCACCACCACCACCCCCCACCATGGAGCAGGAGGCTGACTAGGCCATGCTCACCATGACCATGGCCACCCAGCAACCGTGCATAGAACCGGTTGTTAAAATATTTGAATCCCACTCTTGATAAGGGAGGAGTATGGGAAGCAAGCTAAAAAGAGAAGAAATGAAACTTCTAAGAGAATGAAAGGTGATGGATAGGAAGGACTTTTCTTTAAAAAAGAAAAGAAAATGAGATTTGCCATAGTAAAAATTAGAATAGATGAAAAATTTAGAAACAGGGGGAATATAGTTATACATAGTTTTACAACATTTAAAGTGAATATTAGAGGTTAAGATTAGAGTTTGAAAAGGGACGTTATTGGGTATGCTCAAAAATAATGCTATTACTATTAGAAGGATGTAGCAAATATTGAAAAATTGAAAAATGAAGTATTATGTGCTAATAGAGTTATGTATAGCAACATTAGTTTAATGTAGTAACTTTCAAGCCTAGCCATACTAAAAATTAGAATAGATAAAAAAGAAAATAAGATTGCCCATAGTAAAAATTAGAACAGATGAAAAATTTAGAAATAGGGGGAATATTGCTATACATATTTTTACCTAATACATTCAAAGTGAATATAAGAGGTTAAGATCAGAGTTTTAAAAAGGACATTATTAGGTTTGTTCAAAAATAATTATTATTAGAAGGATGTGTTGGCTTCCTTCTGAACAACGCACATGCACACAGAGACTTTCAGATGTGGTGTTTAATCAGCAAGTGAAACTGGAACGCAAAGAACAAGGTGAAAACAAACCAGCAGCGCTTAACAAACATTTTCCTAATCCTTTTATAGGCTCCACCACCACACCCAATGCCCCTCCCAAACCTACCCACCCCCTCCCAGCACACACGTGACTCCTTCCCACCCCTCCCAAAAGTGCTGGAAAATGCGGTGAGAGGAAAGTGGTAGGTTTTAGAGAGATCGTATAGATGGGGAAATCCCTGCTGCATCATTTCTGGGATTCCCCCCTCCCGAGGATGGAAAATGCTGGAACGTTGCTGATGTGCTGATGTTGCGCTGGGAGGGGATGCCCAGCATTGGTTTGGAAAGGGAGAGATGAGGCCACAGCGACTCTTTAGGTGTCGGGAACAAGTGAGCCCGACAAGATGTAGCAAATATTGAATAATTGAAAATGAAGGATTATGTGCTGATACAGTTATATATAACAACATGAGACTGTGTAAGTTTGATTGATCTAGTAATTCTCATTGTATTAATACTGCTTTTGTATCAAAATGAATGACACTGAAACTCCACACCATTCACAAAATGATATTGATGTATGTTTAAAAATAAAAAAACTTTACAAAACATCATCTTCATTTTCATGTGAAATATAATATTTTCTGAAATATATAGTTAGCTTTCACAATGATGAAGAAATACCGGATCCAAGCACCACAGATCATAAGGCAATCTAAGAACATTACTTCCATTATTAATTTCAATCTTTGAGATTGATGTAAAAGACAAACATGACAGCTAAAATATGAAAATTATATTGAGTCATGGGAAATAGTATTATGTCACTTAAAGTACAGGTCTATGGGGCTATTTATTTATTTCATTTATATATGGTAGTTACCCATCTAATACAAAACTGTGGGCAGTTCCAATCAAGAAGTAAAACAACATTTTAATAATTATGATTATAAATTACAACAATAAGGCATCTACAATGTGATCATCAAGAATCAACATCAAAAGTTCAAATATGGTGGCAAGACAAAGCAGTGTAATGGATCTACAAAAATTAATGTATAGTAAGAGGCCACGACTGAGAATCCATCATGCATAGTATAATGCTACCAATAAGAAATCCACCAAATTTTAATTCTTAGTAACCCACAATTTCATCCTATTGAATGTAATGTCAATTGGAATATGCTCTAAGGAAATCTCACTTCTGCTATGGGACTTATTAAAAAATAAAATAAATGAAAGATCAAGTTATTGCCAGAATACTTTCCTCACAGCACCAAAACAGCTTTTTCGTATATGTACATATGTGTTAATATGGCTTGGATGTAAAATATTTCTTTACATCATTATCCTATAAAATATAAATTATATATATATTTCTGATTAGCTTAGGGCAGTGGTGTCAAACTCGATTTCATTGAGGGTTGTCTTTGACCTCGGGAGCTGGAGGGGGGCATGGCCAGGGGGGCATGGCCAGCTTGAAATTGCTCATTAGGGCTCTGTTTTCAGCCACAACAGCCTCCTGCAATCCTTTGCCAGTGAAAATGGAGCTCGGGGAGGCCACACATGGCCTGCCTGGGCTCCATTTTTTCTGATAGAGGCACCACGGGCCAGTCCTTTACTGTTTCCAAGGCAGTCTTCCAGGGCCAGATCTATGTACCCCGTGGGCCATATCCAGCCTGAGGGCCTTGAATTTGACACCTCTTGTTTAGGAGAAAACAATAAAACACAGAATTACAGAATCGTTAATGGCCATAGATTATGGTCATCTAATTCAATCTCCTACTCAGTGCAGAATCTGTGATAGTTGATTATCTAGCAAAGATCTTCAACTCCCAATGTTATGTGGTAAACTATTCCACTGGCTGTCGACTAATGAAAGTAATCAATACCTGCAGATGGATTCAGATGAATCAATTTATTTGGTCAGAAGGTCACAAGAGTTGATCACATAACCCTAGGACACTTCAACCATCATAAATATGATTCAGTTGACAGGCATATGAATTTTGATCACATGATCATGGAGATGCTACAATAGTCATATGTGCGCAAAACTGTCACAAGTCTCTTTTTAAAGTGCCATTGTAAGTTTGAGTGACACTAAACAAATGGTTGTATATCAAGGACTACTTGTACTTGGCTTCAAAAAGCAAGATTATATTAAAATACAAATTTGTCACCTTGTTTGAAATTGAAAAGCAAAGCAGAGTCATACCTAGATGAAACTTAAATGGGAAACCTAAGAATAATGCAAAAACTGTAGATGTGACTGAAAGTTGAAACATGTTGGAATAAGGTAAATCCATTTCCTATCACTGACAAGAAAAATTAAGGACTTCAGCTTCAGAGAGATTTTTTTTCAAATATTCCTTTATTTCAAAGATCTTTTTGGAACAGTCTTTGCTGACAGAATGTAAAGATAATCTTTCTCTATATTTTTAAGTCTATGGCAATGTTAAAATTCCTCCCTAAAGATGACGGTCATGACTTTTCCTTAATGTATTTATTTTATACTCTGAGGATGGCTGAATTTTTTTAAATTATTGTGCATTTTATATCTGAATATGAGCTCTGTTAAGAAAGTGTTCATTATAAAATGTTGCCTATTTTAGAGATGTTTTAAAGCTTCTATGACTTTCTTAGTGGGAAATAAATGGTAACAATATCTTTCAATATCAAGGCACTGGACAACAGGACTTCTGCTGGAGTAAGTTTCTGTCTGGTAGTGTCCTTACAAATAAGTAATCATGGCTTAAACATTTGAAATGGAATCTCAATCTTTAATATATTTCCTGAAATGGACATCAGTCACTGTCATTCAGGCAGGCATTAAAAAGTCAATTCCAGTGTTTGAATGCAAACTGCAACCAGAAGGTAGCGCGATCTTTTTGTCTGATGTGGATCCATGATAATGCCTTTGCCATAAATCATTTTTCTTCAGGAAAAGGTTACATTTGTCCGCTCTTTCCTGATAGAGCTTGACCGCCACACTGGGAGATTGTCATTTCTTAAGACAACAAACAATGAAGAAGTAAATAAAATGAATGTATGCCACAGCATAACACGGATAATGTGGGAATGGATTCTACTAGCCACTGTATAAATCTGTGTTTGTCAAATATGGCCCCAAATTAGAAAAATAGTGGTATAAACAATATCAGCTTGCCTTTTCGGAAAAGCAGGTCCCCTCCTCCCCATGCTCAATGCACGGGAAGAAATAAAACAAGAAATGATTTGCTCTGAATTGTTCACATATGCAAACAAAAGCACTTGTTGGAATTCCTGTGTTGTCCCTTTAGCCCCCTTCCCTATTAAATTGTATTAATCAGACAGACTTGTTCTTTGTTTGTCTGGGGTTTTTTTTGTCCTGACTGCTGCTAAAAAGTTCTGATAAACATAACAATTAGGCTTAAGTTCGAATGAAAGTACAACCAAATAATATTTTTTCCTCTCACCAACTTCTTTGCATTTCTAGAATTCATATATTTTTAAAAACAAGAATACTCTGCAAATATACATTAGAGGTTATCCCTTAAAGGAGATCTATTTCCACCAGGTTCTGTGTTTCACTTCTCAGATATTGTCAAGTTTTTGTAATCATACAATTGTTTTGCCACTTTGTTAAGTATATATTCTAATTACCATTTCTTAAAATAAAATTACATTTTTTAATGGGCAAAAAATATTATAGCTTGAAATGAACCACCCTCATAATCCTGGCCAGGCTAAATCCTAAGAATACTTTTGCAAATGAATTGTCAGGAGCAAAGGATCAGGACCATAGGCTGAGTTGCAGCACAGAAGACTTATTCAAGCCTATAAACAAGAATCTAGTCAATTCAATGTCAGCATTAAGTTAATACTACGTAAGAGTCAAAGGAATTCAAGGGGACCTAGACTTGAATTGTTTGTGGCATCATAGGTACTCTAAGTGTCATGCCCTCGCCAGCTTCGGGCCGACAGCATTGAAGGACGGGGAGACCACCTGGAGCACCCTTATCGTCCCACTTCCTTCGGCACCCTGCATTCCGGAGGGAGATGGTCCTGATTTGACCCGCACCTAATCCCTGGCTCCATCCTGTACCTCCCTTGCCCTGTATAGTCCTCCTGCTTGGACCAATTAGTATGTTTGAATCATCAAAACCAATTGGCATTGTTTGGCCATTCAATGTTCGCAATATATGTCCTCCCGTTAGACCCCCTACCTTGCCTGATCATCCCTTCTCCCCTCCGCCATTCTTGCGTGCAAGGGATTTCCATCCTCAGCGTTGACCCCGAACTTCCCCGTGGGAACTGCACAACTGGGAAAGCAATTAATCAAGGTGCATGCTCATTTCTCCCCTAGGCAGACAGATCCAGGTGAGTTGTGATGCCCTGAAACTTCTAGACTTGGGGGCGCATGATCGAGCACGTGGGCATGAAGCAGCCTAGGCAGGCCCCTCCCTCAGAACCAACTTCTTTCTCGGATGGGTTAGCCGCAATTTTCCCCGTTTGGTGCCCATCCGTTCCCCTGGATACTTGGTTAACAAATAAAGTTCTGTTTTGCCAAGAAAGCATTCAGATCACTTATGGAATACAAGGAAATTGGGGTTAAAGACGGGTGGAACAGAAATTCGGTTCTCACCCTACCCAACCCAATCGAGCCAAAGAATGGACGGATCAGGAAATCGGATGTTGGAGGAAGGGTCAACTGGAGGATACCCGGCTGAATATAAATTCGAACAGACCCTCGCCACTTCGTAAGTGATATGAAGGCGGACGAGCTGCTAGAATTCGACCTGGCAGGAATAGAAGAGGAGAGAGAGGAGCAAAACCGAGGCCGGAGGGCCCGACAGGCAAGACGCCTGATCTCTTGGATGGAAGGGACTGAGGAGTACCCCCCTACCCACGGCCCCCAAGATCCATACGTAGACAAGGAGGACAAAAAGGGGGATTGGTGGAAATGAGGTTCTACCGTGTGATGACCCTCACCAAAGAGGAGCCTCGGGATGCAACCGAAGGGGTCCTCGATGGAACGACCAGGGTCCAGTTGGCGAACAGAGGCAGGCCCATTGGACCCGATGGATCAGCTAAGAGAGAGATTCGGAGCACCCAGGTACGAAGAACCCCGGGGAGTAGTTACACCTGCACAGAAACGATCAGGGCGGGGAGTATGGAGGAAATACCAAGGGAGACTACATTGAGAGGAGGGAGTTAGGAAGACAATCGGGCTGCCCAATTTCCCCAACGCCGGTGCGGGAGGGCCCCAAAGGGGTGGAAATCTGGTTAGATATCCAGAATTCATGAATCCCAGCTGGGCACAACCCAGGGCATGTTGGACCCCTCCCCCGCTTCAGGTGACTTTCGGAGGAGACCCAGACAAACTGGCATTATTCCTAAATCAAGTAATCCACCACCTAGACATATATGAAAACCTATACCCCTCGGCATGGTCGATCGTAGTAGCCATAACTGGAGCCTTGGAGGGAGAAGCAGCTGAATGGGTCTCGGCTTTGCATAATGTCCAGGCCCCCGAATTACGAACTGCGGGAACATTCCTAGAAGCACTTCAAACACATTTCGAAGATTCTACCAAAGAAGTGCAGGCAGAGGCGGACTTACTCACCCTTAGGCAGGGGGGCCGACTGGTGAAAGAATTTATAAATGAATTCAGACGGGTCGCAGAGAGGCTAGTATTGTGGCCAGAACAAAGTTTAGTTCACCATTTTCGATGAGCCCTAGACGGTGATATCCAGCAGGCTTGCCTAATTCGGGGACCTGGCCCCAGATTACAAGATTGGTTTCGGGCCGCGATCAAGTTAGATGTAAATCTCAAACTACACACTGTCCCCCGCCGAAGCTTCCCGTTGGGAAGGGTCTCCCACCAAACTCCTTTCGGCCAAGTCAACAAATGAGAACAAGGGGGGGGGGAGGACTCCCCGATCCCAAACCACATTCGGATTCTGATGTTTCCACTGTCGAGGTCCGGGGCACCAAGCCTTAGAATGCCCAGTAGGAAGTGTGAGACCCTAGGCAGAGTAAACCACCCCAGTGATCAAGAGAAGCGCGGAACCCAACAACCGATGGGTGGGACACTAAGCTTATGACACCCTTAACTCTGCCCCCACCCCTGCATGTTCTTCTCCTACATGAATATGTATAACAGGCAGAGGTGGTATTCAGCCAGTTCTGACAGGTTCTGGAGAACCAGTAGCAATAATTCAGAGAACCGGCAAATACCACTTCTGACTGGCCAACACCAGCAAATATCACCTCTGATTGGCCGACAGCATAGCCACACCCATTAAACCATGCCCACAGAACCGGTAGTAAAAAAAATTGAATCCCACCACTGATAACAGGGATAGGATTTTCAGTGTCTCAGTTACATTGTGACTCTTGTCCTGCTGGGCATTCCATGGAACACTATCATCATATTTATGTAGCGCTTTAGATACAAAGGAAAAGTGCTTTGGATGCAAGGGATGTGTCGTGCCCAGTCTGTCCTGGTCCCAACAACTTACTTTTCGCCGGGTCACCAGCTGACAAGCAGCTCCGTTTCTGGCGTTTCCGGCATTGTAACGAAGTCGACATTTACGCGCCCCAGCTGACGGGCGGAACCCCCGCTGACATATTTGGGATGCCTGCTACTAGATTGGCTACTTGAAATGTTACGAGGTTGGGGACTGCATCACCGGCAAATTCAAAGGCTATTTGCAATCCTAGTTTACTCCTTGTGCTGAGGGACCGGGATTGGATTAAAAGCACGTGTGGGCATTGGGAGAGGGTGTGGAAGGGGAGGAATGTGTTAATTTGGTATAAATACAGCACTGGGAGGTGCCTGCTCTCAGCGCTGACTTTGTTCAGACAACAGTTTCTTTGCAAGTGTGTGCACGAAGGACTTTCATTAAACCAGTTTGTTTCACGAAACGCTGCATTGGGAGTTTTCTTCGTGACAACTTGACAGGATGGACACAAGGAAGGAAAACCTGGCCTTTACTCATACTTAGGATAAATAAAGAGTTAGGGCAGGGGTGATAAATTGGTGGCTCGTGGGTGGGATGCGTCACATGCAGGCCATGCCCATTCCAGCTCTGCAAAGGGAAAAAACATCGCAATACGTCATGTGACAGAAACCTGACACTGCGAGTTTGACAGCCGTGGGTTACGATGTTTACATCCAGCATTATTTAAAATGATGCAGAGAAAAGAGAAGGGGGGAGGGGACAATAAGTAGCATGTGTAGATGAAGCAAATAATGCCAGGTGTGTTTAGCTGGAATCAAACATAAATACAAATGGCCTTTGGTATTTGTTGGGGTTACATTCCAAACTAACAGCTGTGGCTAATGAAAACACAGAAAACAAATGAGTTCTAGGGGGGAAAATACTTAACACTCAGACATAAAATATATGAAAAATATTCAGATTCCTTTCTCCAGACAGAACCAGGCATCCCAAAGCATGGATAGACAATATTTTTTTTATCATGAATAATAACGTCTGGTGTGTATTTACCAATGAAGAAACCACAAACAAAATTATATATACTGAGGTCCAGCTCTAGACTAGATTTAAAAAACACACTGTTCTCTGTGTTAATACATAGGTTTAAATTTCTGCCAATGAGTTCCAGAGCATTTTCATGTCCAAAATGAAAATAATTATAAAATATGAAGCATCAACTCCCGTTTAAAAGGGCGTTAAGATAAATTGGCTTTCTCCTTTATGACATCTAAAAGAAAGGTCAGCAGAGCTTTAACCCAAGAGCATCAGACTGGTGTGTTTTGTTTTTTTTCATTGTCTCATTTACTGCTTTGATAAAACGAAGAACCTCCCATAGATATAATACATTAAATGCAGGCAGGCAGGCAGAAGCTATTTCTAATTTCCACCCTAATGAATCTGTTAAGAAATTGGTGATTTGTATATTACATTTATGGATATTACACTTCAGATGAAGCAACTGATTTTTCCTTAAGTCCAGCTTTCTACACGATTTTCCAGTTGGATTGACTGAGGTAAAGGCAGATCAAGCAACTGCCCAATGTCAGGCAGTGAGCTGGTGCTTTAAGTAAGGATTAGAATTTAGGTCCTTCCCCACTAATGGAACAAATAGCCTTCATTGTGCCAAAGCCCAACTCACAAAAAAGAGGATTAGCCATAAAGAGACTTGTCTGCTTAGGCACGCAAAAGATGTTCAATATAGAAGAAATACAAACTACTTTTAAGTTTGGAGCATAATCCTGGGCATGATTTATGCTTGTTCACTGGATATTTGGGGAAGATTTTAATGACTGATAAATGCAAGGGTAATAGAAGTGCTAAAGCAGAGAAGGGCGGTTTATCCATATTTCAAAGAGAAGAGAACAGAATATAAATCTTCAGCAGCTTTACAGTATTGGAAGTAGTACCGTTGTTTGTTGTTCTTGCTGGGAAGAAGGCCTTCTTATTTTCAGGGGTGAGGGGAGGGGTATGTTCCATGCAAAAGGTAAACAAATATTACAAGGCTGCCTCCCTTTCACCGGCAGCATATTTGAAACCAATGTCACTATTCTAGTTACAGAGCAAAAATGGAAACTGTCTCTTTTGATTTAAATCTGTCCCTAAGCAATTTCCATGAGTTAACACAGCAGAAGTGCAAGGATAAGAATCAATAAACAAAGAAGGCCAAAAGGCTCCTAAACTACCCATCCTCTCCATTGGGACCTTCAGCCCCCTCCCACTTACACTGGCGCACTAAGATTCACCGCCCATAATGTGCAAGGGGAACTAATTTCACCACCCAACTGGGAAGTGGGGATGGAATTATTGGTCAATTACCTATCTGTGTTCAAATCTGCTTATGAGTCATCAGGTTATTGCTGTGCTTCCTACTGAAAGGACAAAGAGAATTATAGGAAGGCAGGAGGACCTTTGTGTCCTCTGGCTATTTAAGAGTTCCTCCTCACACTTTCTTAGTGTGCCAGAATGATTCAGTTTCATTTGCAGTTTTCTCTTGCATTAAACAGACAAGAGATATAGACAAACAGCTGCAGGGTGTATTTCAAGAAACAAAGTAGGTAAGGGGGCGGGGGGAGTCCAAATCTATGCAAGGAAAATGTAGTTCAGAATGTTGTCTCTCTCTCAATTTTCTTGGAAGAAGAAAACACATCAGTTGGAGCATCCCCTGATAAGAAAGCTGTTTAATAACAAATGAAGAGCATGGTCTTCTTTAGGAGAAATGGAAAGGACTAGTTAGCTGATTGCTTTTCATTCTCTAGAAAGGAGTGAGCATTCTAGCTGTTGGATGGCCAAGGCAGCAAATGAAAATTTTGCAGGGGATCAAGAAGCTCCCTTTTCAACGGAATATTCATATGATTAACATGTCCCAGCAGACATTGATTTCTACTTCTGTTTTCCTTTACATCTTGTGAACCAAGTGGGCTGAGATCAACATTTTTCTTAAGATTGTCAGGTTGCTTTATTGTTAAGCAAACAACTACAATAGAGATGCAGATATAACTCCATTTTAAAAAATGTTTATTTTATTCCCGTTGTATCTCGCCCTTCTTCTAATATGTTTAAGAAAGTATACTAAGTTCTTCCTGCTCTACAAGTGTTTAATCTAACAATAACCTTGAGATAGAGTACATTGAGAGACATTGATTGGCAAGTTAAGACTGGCATTATGACTATCTCTTCCTTCCTCTAGCCACAATTATCTCACCCTATAGCATACTTATCACTATACTCTAATCTCCTCCTCTGTATATAAATTAAATGTATGCAGGTCAAAACATGTAAAGAGAGGTTATGCATTTCGTTTCATCCCCAAAAGTATATACAGAGGTTAACTTTTTCAGAGGTCAGGCGATGGAGGTATGAAAGCTGCACTTTGCTTGGTTGAAGTTACAGATGTACTTCCATAGCTTCTTTCTACATACTTAATATACATTAACTGTTAGAGATACAATGATGATTAGATCATCTAATCTATTCTGTTCTATTGACTCTGTGTAGAATAACAATAATGAATTAAAAAGGCTGATTTACATGTGCCCTTTCTTCATGTAATAATAATGTGTATTATTATTAAAAAGCGGTAGAGGAACGTACAGCTTTTTGGACATCATTGGACTACAATTTACAAAACTTCCCTCTATTCATTGTGCTGGCTAGGATTAATGGAAGATGGAATCCATGTACATCCAGAAGATCACAAATTCCATATGTTTGATACACACATGTACACAGACACACACAGACACAGAGTCTAAAAGGAAATAGAAAATATGTCATGATGGCCAACTTCAGTGTAAAATGCATTGCAATAATCTAGTCTTAAGGTTGCCAGAATATGCTTGCATCACTGTGTTTGAGAGCAAACATAGGGATAAATCTAGGAGCACTATAAAATCATATACTTGTTCCTTAAAGGAGTTGCAATCCTGTCCAGAACAAACAGACTCTATAATTCATGGATCATGGATATATTTCTGGTAATTTACTATTCATAATTCAAGTTTTCCTAAAATAATGGTTCCTATGTATACAATTCTAGTAGTGTCAAAAACAATCAATACATCATAATCTAAATAATAGTGCCTTGGTAGAACAGGGGCAATTTAATTTAACAAATGACACTATCAGCTCTTCATTTCAAATATATAAATTCCCTGGTGTCTCCAGGATACATATTTAAGTGGAATTCCTAAGAGAAATTGAACTGAATCCCATAATCCACTAATTTTGGACTGATTCCATCAAAATCTGGGGAACTACTTCTGTTATAACTGTTGGGAGGTCTGAAATTTAATTCCCTTTAGAATCTAAGTGCCAATCACCCAGCCTATAAAAAGTGCCATTTGATGCATAGATTCTACAGTACTTGACATATGCAGATCTCTTAAGTTAATGATAGAAATGCTGATTAAAGGTGACTGCAGCATTTTTCAAAAGTGCCTTGGAGGTTAAATCCATAATAGTATAGGAATTAGCAAGATATATGAATACATATTCTTTCTGTTCCATATATAAATATCCATCAACTTCAGTCATCTAATATTAATCAGTAACAACGTTTTCCTTACAAACTTCTACTTTTTGTTTCTTCTAAATACATTTGCTGAAATATATTTCGTTCTACACAGGTTTCAGTGTTCAAGCCATATTGGTGCAATGATTAAGGAGCAAGGCAACCCAGCTAGTTCAGGTCCTTAAGCACAGAAACCAGTTGGGTGACCTTCAGCATGTCACCACTTCTGGACCCAAATCAGCATCATGCTCTATATCAGGGGTGTCAAAATCATGTCACATGGCAGTATCACATGACATATTGCAGCTTCCCCCCACACACACTTTGCTAACCCCCTTTGCTAAACCAGCATGTTATCCATGTGGCCCACGGCCCACAGGTTTGACAGCCCTCTTCTATGATAAGGTGGCTGCAGAATAAAATCCCTGCTGTATTGGGCAGCATCACTGTAAGGATTCTAGTGATTTCAGTGCAAATGAAACAAACCCTGCAACCCACCAAGACAAAGAGCAACTGCAGGTGTCAGTGCCTAATAATGCCATTAATTATGCACTAAAGATAGGAGTTTAGAAATGTGGTGGTGAGGATGGAGAGAGGCTGAATACTGGAAGGACATTCCATTGTCCTAATGCAGAACCCTCTCCAGAAAAAAAAAATAAAGAAAAAGAGAGACATGACTGCTGGACTCCTGGGAAAATCTGAAAAAGAGTTTCTTTCTGCCTCTGTGTCTTAAATATGGTTCCAGTAGTTTTCTAGTTTATTGTGCCTCCCGGTTCCCTTGTATTACAGGGACACTCCTGCTGCCACATACAATATAGTAATTCAACTCTTTTGGGAACTTTGGTTAAAAACAACAACAACAGTGTATGTGAAGGTATGACTAATTTTTCTGGCAAGTGTACACTTGACTCACACAAAACAGGTCTCCTGCATTTTGCCCTACTGGTTCTATTTAATTTGTTGAAAGATAAATTGTTTTCAAGCAGTGTTTCAAAGCAGAAGAGAATTTCAGAGAAATCTTTGTGGGTGGAGCATGTCTTTTTTTGCACGGTTATGAGATGATAGGAATATTTTTGTAAAGAACATATAGGTTTCTTTGTTTGTTTTTGTGTGTGTGTGTGTGTGTGTGTGTGTGTGTGTGTGTGTATGTAGGTAGATAAGTAGGTACAAACCGGATAGTCAATGGTTGTTGTTAGTTGCAAAGTTGTGTCCGACTAATCGCAACCACATGGACAATGTTCCTCCAGGCCTTCCTGTCCTCTACCATCCCCGGAGTCCATTTAAGCTGTCACCGACTGTTTCAGTGATTCCGTCCAGCCACCTCATTCTCTGTTGTCCCCTTCTTCTTTTGCCCTCAATCAACCCCACATTAGGCTTTTCTCCAGTGAGTCCTTCCTTCTCATGAGGCGGCCAAAGTCAGTTAACTAACTATAGCTAATTGTAGTCAATTAACTAACTATAAAAAAGTATAAGAGAAAACCACATCAACATCATGCAACAATAAATTAAGTTCAGAATATTACCAAGAGTAATTTTTAAAAAAATTCCAAAGCATTCTAAGTAAAACAGTAACAAAAGAAAGAACCCACATTCTTGATTAAAGAAACTTTTAAGAAGTTGCAAAAGCATTTTTATTCCATTAGTAACAATACCTGGTTTAGCTGAGTGAGTCCCCTGTTCCAAAGCTTTGAAGTACATCAATATTCAACCAGTCTGGATTATGTATATTTAATGTTGACTCTATATATGTTGTTGCACAGTTTTTATTATTTTTTTTAGTCTTGTCTGTGATTTTTTTCTTTCTCTTTTATTGTCCTTCTGGTTGTTTATTTTATATGTAATATCTTATATTTGAAATAAAAACAAAAAACAAAAATGGATCAACCTAAAAAATGGAATGAAATGCATCACTTTACATTAAACGCACATCAAAGATGATAATGGACTTCTCTACCCTACTTTAGAAGCATAAAACAGCAAAGATATTGTTGACCAGATACCAGTAAGTTCTCTCCAGCCCTGATCTAGAATGGGAGTTGATCCTATTGGTTAGTTATTGACTGTTTAGTTTTGGGACTTTGGGTTTTGGTTTATGTTCTCCTTTCTTCTCCTGATATATTTTGCTTTCTTTTCATATCTATCTATAAAAGGCCCAGAGTTGCCATTAACTGAGCACTTTTCAAATGGACACAATAAAGTATTAAATAAATGACAAGGGAGTTCATGGAATTTGCGCAGCTTTATTGGCTAACTATCATCCTGTCTCCTACCTTCACTTTGTTGCGAAGGTTGTTGAGAGTGTAGTGGCATGACAGCTTCCCCAGTACCTGGAGGAAGCTGTCTATCTGGACCTTTACCAATCGGGCTCAGACCTGGGCACAGCACTGAAACTGCATTGGTCACGTTGGTCGATGACCTCTGCAGGGCTCTGGACAGGGGTTATTTCTCTGTCCTGGTCCTATTAGATCTCTCAGTGGCTTTTGACACCATCAACCATGGTGTCTTGCTGCATTGACTCGGGGGGTTGGGGATGGGAGGCACCGTTCTGCGGTGGTTCCGCTCCTATCTCTTGGTTCGACTGCAGTTTGTGTTGGCAGGGGGGCAGAGGTCCACCTTGAGATGCCTCACTTGTGGGGTGCCTCAGGGGT
>JANHFR010006229.1:234126-245480 GCA_032468015.1 Mimophis mahfalensis | reverse complement strand
AAAACATCTTCAAAGAAAAAAAAAAAGAAAGTCCAATTGCCTCTTGAAAAAGCACCTTTGGGACGAGGTGGTGCTTTCCATACCCACTGCCCCATTAGACCATCTCCTAATGTTTAAACATGTTGTTAATTACATTGTTACAAGGCTATGAGTTTGGTGTCGGATGAAGAAAGCCTCTCTGCCATTCTTCTAGCATCCTTTTAAATGAATGACCCAAGGCCAATCATCAAAAGTAGCCTATGAGCAAGAAAGCATCCAGATAATAGAACAATGTATAATAAAACAAACAGTAATCTAAAACCACAATTAGTGAAAGAGATGGATTACCAGCATCACTAGCGATGTCTCTCATTATATACATACTCTATATGCAGCATATAATGTTGCTATTTTACCAGTAATAGCAGGATCACTTTCTCCAAGTACAAGGTGCGCAGAAACTCATCTGGGTTGCTTCAAATGTTTGCTAACAGGACATCATAAGTTTTCTGCACAGATGTCCCTCCAAAATGGCAGTATAGCACTATGCCCAACCTTTTTAATGATGTCTGTGGAACAAGGGCAGAGCTGCTGTTCGAAGGGGTTCTGTTAAAAGTGCCTTCCAGCACAGCAGGCAGAAAAATTACATTGATATCAGAAGCAGGTCCAAGATACAACACGGCCTTTAGGTGGCTACAAACTCTGATGCACATCCAATACTTTACAAGAAGTTCAACTTATGTAACCATTTGATGTCCAGCACTTGATAATTCAGCCGCTTATCCTAAATAAGTCCATTACCAACCTGAATAAAATTTATTAGAAACAAGGGAGCCAGTCCCATTGGCAGTAAACTTGTCACTGTGTGGTGAGATGGACGGCAAACAAATTTAATCAATCAATCAATCAATCAAAGACTACTAGCAAAAGAAATTTGCATGGGTCATCCTCAAGGGACAAGACAGCATAGGAGCACCCCCTCAGAACTGAAACAAGTTTGGTGTGGAGGAATAGTTGAGATTGTGGTCTTAAATGATCCTTGATTTCTGACTACAATTGAGATTGTAACTGCTTTCGCTAAGCAAGTCTTTCATTAAATGAATCACATCCAACTTTACCACATTTTTGGCTGTGATTGCTAAGTAAATCATCACAGTTGTTAGGTGAATCAAGTTGTCATTAAGTGAATTCAGCTTTTCCCATTGACTTTGCTTGTTCGAAAATGGCTGGGAAACTTGCAAATGGCAATCACGTGACTCCAGTATGCTGCAACCATTGAAAATAAACGCTGGTTGGTAAGTGCCTGAGTTTTGATCATGTGGACATGCGGAATGCTTCAATCATCAAAATATAGGGATCAATCTTGAGTTCAAGGATTGGACTTTCTTCATAACTGGAAACAGTTTCTAAATGAATAATTTGAGGACTATCGGTAGTTTGTGGTAGAAACTGCTTTCCAAACTGAAAAAATTTAAAGTAGTTGCAGCATTTTCTCTTGCTATCCACACTTTAGAAGATGGCTTGGATGTCTTAGGCAATGATGTTATATTTAAAACATTAAACTTGGGTTAATGTGTCAAGATGTTCCAATTATTTGCTCTACAATTTTAGCCTTTTGAGCAATTCCCTGGTAAAATCAAAACTATCTGATTTAATGTACATTACTATAATAGTTTGAAAAGTAAAGATATTGTTAAATAGCAATTCTAAATCACTTTCTGGTTCAGGATATAAACAGTATTTTCTGCATCTAAATACATTCTAAATACTCTGTCTGTAAAGAGCTTATTAATGATCCGGAACAGGTATTTATCTTTGGTGAATGCCTACATTTATCTCACAAGAGGTTTTTGTCTTGTTTACCTAATTCAGTTGAACTGTCCAAGACCTCTGTTCACTACACATGTATACACATGTATGTATTGTTTACTCACACTGATACTATACAAGTGGCCACCAGAGGGGGCAATGCATTCAAGTGTGTACGGGGAGCATTGGACAGCTCACATTACAATGTTACCACCCTCCTGTATTTACCAAAAACGGTAAAATGGCTTTTCTAAAACTCCCTAATATTAATATGCTAAAAGGTTATGTTTGAAACATACTCCTCTACAGCTTCTCAAATGCACACAGTTACAGTTTAAGTGGTTCAGAGGGTGTAAATCTACACACAGAACTGGCTACCAACAGGTCTCTTCACCTATCTGCACTGCAAAATTTTGGTACATTCACAAGTACTGATGTTAATAACTGCATCAAAATCTAGTTCCCAGATATGGAAATGATAAACTTGCTAAGATCTAGGGTGGGATATTGGAGATGTGTGAATGAGTGTATGTGTGTGTGTGTGTGTGTATCCGCTTGGTCTCATAATCTATTTGGATATATGTACACACTATAACTCCTATGTAACAGAGTTTACTTTCCAGGTCCATAGGGTAAACTATTTAAGTTAACCCCAAAGATCCCATGACAAATATATCTAAGAAGTCTGAGCTTTGTGCCTAGTCTCCATTTTCAGAATGCATAGCAGTGATATTGTGAGAATGATTTTGAAAAGGGAACTTGTGCATGTGTGTGTGTTTAACAGTACCTGGAACAGAGTGCTATTTCATTACAACATATGGCAGTATTGATTGTTTATTCTAGTTTCACTGTATTTAAAAAGTTCCATCCTTAACCGGAATTACTGAATGAAAAATCTTGCGCACCATTATTTGACAATAAATTAGGAATTGTTGAACTGGAAGATATTCTCCATTTTTGGAATTGATTTAAGAACAATTTGCTTTTTAGCAGTTCTATTGCAATTAGACTTAATAATACTTTGCAATGGATTATGTCAGTATCAGAATTTGGAATAATGTATTGATTTCTTACCATGCTAAACTCACCAAAATCTGACAACATTATGCAGTAATAAATGATACTGCATGATGGGGAAATGATGGGGAAAAGTATACTGTTTATATTTTGCTTTGTTGCTTGAAGATATTAAAAAGTAATTGTGTGTTTATAGATGAAAACATGAATCTAACTTTCCTGGGCACAATCTTACCCTACTCAATTCAGTATCTATTTTTTACTCATGCTATTATAGACAAAGCAATAGCACTTAGTCTATATACTACTCCATAGTGCTGAACAGCACTCTTTGAGTGGTTTACAATAGTATTAATATTTAGATTTATATACCACTTCACAGTGCTTTACAGCCCTCTCTAAGTGGTTTACAAAGTCCCCAACAATATGGGTCCTTATTTTACAAACTTCAGAAGAATGGAAGGCTCAGTCAACCTTGAGCCAGTCCAAATTAAACTCCTGACAGTGGGCAGAGTCGGCCTGCAATAGGCATTCTAACCACTGTGCCACCAGGACTCCTAATGGAAATTGCTATAATTTCTGAAGTCAGGAAAGCTGAAATGAATGTTAGGAAATAGGTTGAATTCATCATTGAAGGAGCAAAAGAATTGTTTCCCAAATTGTGTGTGTGTGTGTGTGTGTGTGTGTGTGTGTGTGTATACAGTACTTCATAAATAAATTCATTTTTAAGGATATTGAATACCTTGATTTCTGTTGAAAATAGCATCAGTCTTCCGAAGGCAGGGATAAATTTCAAATGCTTTAACAAGTAGGAATGTTCATAGTTATCTAATTCTTAATGTTAACTCACATTCCTTTTTTACCTCACTAGAAAAATCCACTGATTTCTCTTACCCAGAAAGATAAAGTTTCTTATGGTTTCATAGTAAGGCCATATTGCTTATAGTGGGTAAATATGATACACCTGAAGATCCTTCTTTGAAGGACATTATGATATTAAGGCAGTGACAAAATTTTCTTTTAAAGTCTGTAGAGACCATATTACTGTGTCAAGGCAATAACAAAATTATGCCAATGTAAGCCTATAGAGACCACTTTCTATGTCGAGACAGTGGAAAAATAGTGTTATGGGAAATGATGGAGAACACATTGCAAAGTTAAATTATGATGCCAAAACCTTGTCATGTCATCCAGTTCTGGCTTCTAGATAATAGTGAAAGACAAAGAAAAATGACAACTGAGCAAATAGGGTCAAATCACCAACTTGTATAAACTGAAGCTTTATATTTTCTTCTTCAGAGATATACAGTGCAAATGATGTAATTAGTATTTTATCTTTGATAAATTTTAACAAATCTGTGACTACTTAACAATCATTTACTAATCACTTCTGAAATTGCAATCATACTCCAGACTTGGTTCTTGATATGCAATCTGATCCTCTTCATGTGTATTCAGAAACAGGGTGTTCAAAAAGGAACACATCCTGTATATGTAGATCTTGGAATGCAGTTCCTGAACTCAACAATTCAAAGCTTTTAAAAGTGGCTTTTTGCCTGGGGGGCAAAGAATACTTAAGATTTGTTACAAGCCCTCAAAGCAACTGATGTTTTACCAACTTTATTCAGTGAGCACTGCTGTCTACAGTTTAGGTGAAGTTCCAAAACACCACAGTGCCAGTCTTCCATAACTATTCCCTTGTTTGAAATATATGAATATTTTCAAAATTATATTCTTAGAAACTGATAATTGGTCAAGCTTGTTACATATATTTTAAGAAAGATGCAGGCTGTGCCTAGTTGGTCACAAGCTACGTCAATCATGTATTTTTCTTAGTTGAAACAGAGAAAATAGTTGTAATTCAGAGTTTTCTTGTATTAGCAGCAACCACACTAGGTCCTCCTATTATATCAGTCATGAAAAGTAATACACAATTGCAAGCTGCGTTCACATATGACACATAGCAATGTTTTGTTTAAGTACAGTTTCTTGAATAAGCCACCATCCACCTTGCATCTATCACACCAGAGCAGAAATCATATTTTACAAGGCAAAGTAATATGCCCTACAAGAAGGTAAAAAACCAAGCAATCTTTTTGCATTCCAGCGCAACGCATGATTTCAATCATTACTGCCATACAAAATCATCACTCCCTTTGATGAATGAGATCTGGCTACCAACTTTGAAGTTTCTAAGAGCAGAAAGGAAAGATCAGTAACTGGAACTGTCCTTCCGTTGGAGATGCATCCTTCAGGGCCATGCTTTTTTTTTTCCCTTGCAACATTACAATCAGAAAGAAACAGAAACATCTTTGTATGAAATATTCAGAGTGGTGGACAATAAGAAACCTCACATCTATGAAAATAACTGTAAGAAATATAGATGTGTAGAAAGATGTAGAAATTTTCTTTTTAGAGAATAAAGACCTCTTATAAATCTTGCACACTGTTGTGATGAAATTCTTTTAAAAGCATAGTGCATAAAAAGGACTGCACAAACTGCTTTAGATATTTAATTATGTACATATTCATTACCTACATTACTTTCTCACAATGACTACTGTAGCTACAAAATTATAGGTTCATACATTAAACTATTTTTAGCACAGTGAAGGAGAACAGGCTTAACATTAAGCTTATAATCTGACTAGTTGTTCACTGTTAAACTTACCATATTTTAAAAATTAACAAAGGCAGTTTTGAAGGGGAAATAATACCTGGTCTGAAACCCAATCTGAAACGTTCCCTGGCATGAAAGGATTTTCTTTTATCTTCTCCCTCTTATATTTATCCTTCTCTTTCCCCCTGTATCTTCAGGATCTATGCTGGAAAGTTAAGGACCATCAGGTGCAGATTTTGAGGATGCAAGTGCTGTAATGATGTGGCAAATAAAATAAATCATTTACCAATAGGAATCCCTCTTTAATTTGATTGTTGGGCATAGAAAATCTTGATACTGGATTTGTCAGAAGGGAATGCCCATTTTAGAGATTTGGGTAGATGCAGCTCTCATGGTAAGCAAGATGGTGGTGATACTTTTAATTCACCTTTTAAATATATTCATTTATTTCTAAAATTTATTGGCCACCCACCTTTTCCAAGGGTAACTCCAGGCAGCTTACAATCATAAATGTTACCTATCTATCTATATTATATCTATATCTATATCTATCTGTATCTGTATCTTTATCTGTATCTGTATCTGTATCGAGATAGACAGACAGACAGACAGACAGACAGACAGACAGACAGACAGACAGATAGATAGATATCTCAAGGTGATGAATATATCTAATACTCCCTTTTTTCCCACAACTACTCTGTGCGGTGGGTTGAGCTGACAGAAAATGATTAACCCAAAGTCACTGGATTACATGCCTAAGGGAGGAGGCCTAGTACTCACACTTTCTTATTTTCTAGGTTAGCACCTTTACCACTACACCTCTCTCTCATCCCTGTCTCGCCATTCTCATCTCTAAGCTCTAGCCTCTGCTTCTATTAGTCTTTGGACAAATATAATGGTATCTCAACCCCAACCATAATTTTGTATCTGAGATCTGCCATGACTTTAATTATAAAACATTATGCAATAGAGTGTACTAGATAATGTTATTTGTATATTAAGCCAAAGTGAACAGAAGACAACATAGAGAAAAAGTGACTTGGTCATAGTTCACATAAAAATGTTAGAGAGGGAGATTCTACAAAATCCCATGGAAAGGCTGTGCTGCATCTCCTCCATCCAGAGAATGATGGTCCAGTCACTTTCTCACCTTGAGAATAAGCAAGGAGCAAAGAAATCTACTTCTCATAATTCAGGGAGCAAAGTGCGGGTTTGAAAAGGGGGTTCACCTCAGCCTTTTAACATGCAATAAGATTTCGTAATGCTAAAACCATCCTTTCCAAACAACAAGGAAGATTTGAAAGAAACAAATGAAATGGGAAACCAAAGGCTGTTTGTTTGACCTATTTAATTTTCATATAATTTACTGAATATTGTCCTGTTAAGCAACGTGGGGGCCTAATGTTGAAGACATTTGTCTTCCACTCAGAAGGTTGAGAGTTCAATCCTAGATAACGACAGATGTTTCCTACTGCACAAAGAAAAAATACCTGCTGCAAACTCCACATAGGCATCAAGAAGGGCAGCCAGCCAGCAAATGCTCGGCTCCATCTAGTTGTGCTGACTCAACCCCAAATTAAGGGAATACAGAGTCATGAAAGATGAGTTTTTTAATATTACACTGTTAATTTGGGCTCTAATTTAAGCCAAAGTGTAACATTAACTTATTTATTCCTCAGATCATTTTAAAAGAGATATAGCTAAAGCTATATCTTTAGAAGAAGATAGAAATTAGAGGAAATCAGAAATTGTCATAAATATACTTCAAAAATAATAAATTGTACAAACCACTTATGTAACATTGAAGTATAAACAGAAACTATTAAGATGAAGACTCCCCTTCAGCCTTTTCCTTTGGCATGGCCAGAGGGAGAGTGGAAGTATCCAATCTCTTTTGAAATTAATTCATCTGAATGAGAACAGACTGCAATCAGTTTTATGGTATGTGTGAGCAAAACTGAATGATTTATTACTCTGGCTTGTTAGCGGAAAGCACAGTAAAACTTAACCACATTGTCCAACTTGGATGAAACAATAATCAACAGTTTGTATAACAATATTCCCCTATTTCTATTTTTTAATCTATTCTAATTTTTGGTATAGCCACTCTTGTTTTTATTTAAAAAAATTCTCCCTATCTGTTATCTCTCAGAAGTTTCACTTCTTTTTTTTACTTGTCTCCCATACCCCATCCTTGAGTCCTTGTCTACATCTATCATATTCAACCCAAGCATCATTTCCATCCCCACTATTTTTTGCTGCCAATCCAACCATAAGTCTGCCAAATCCTCTATCTTTTCCCCAAAAATATATTTTGATTTATTCAATTCCATTTTTCTACCTCCTAATATATATTTTGTCAACTTTATTTCACCTAACTTTATAATCTCCTCCTTCTTTTCTCCTTGTTCTATTTGTTGTGTCACCTGTTCTAGCTTATCCTCTATGCTTACAGTTATCTCCCTTGTTTCCTGGGTTTTATTATCCTGCTTCATTATTCCTTGTTGCACATTTTTGGTCTTTCCAGTTATATCATGTAATAGGTCCTTTATCTACCTGAAATTCCCCATCATCATATCATAAAGGCTTTGAAATAACATCCTAATTTCTTTTTGTGCCTCCACTTCTTCTTGATGGGCCATCTTGCCTTATTTTTAAAAAGTCCAAGTAGTATACAGTGTCTTGTCAATAATCTATCATTGCTCCAGAATCTTGTTGACATCCCAAAACCAGCAGATTATTTGATGTTCATCAAGAAGTACAATAGTTACTGTTCTTTATATCCCACAGTTAATCAATAAATTTCATTTATCCAGTGCAGGGTTTTTTCTAAGTGATTCTTAAAATTCACTTTTTTAATTTACTGGTTAGTTCCAATATTCAAAAGTCATTCCATTAGATATTCTTCAGGTTTTCAAGGTTGATCCTCTAGTCACCCTGAAGTAGATAAATATAGATCAGTAAATAATACAGCAGACCTCCAGGTGTTATTCTTCTCTTATCAAGGTTTCCCATGGTTGCTCTATGGAGTATGGCATAATATATATCCATTTACCAGTAGATGGCACCTTCTGCTTAGAAATCAGTGTTAAAGAATCCACTTTACCAATGTTCTACCAGTTATTCATTTCAAAATATTTCAAACAAAATATCCAATAGCCAGTCCAATGTCCAGCATTATAAAATGCCTATTCTAGGTCATGCCAATAAGATTTATACATTTAGTCTTTCTGTATTATAAGCTTCAACTTAATTCCCATTAGGGTGCTGGTTGTTGGTGTTGTTTTCTCTGCCTCTCTTTAGTCACCACTAGAAAGCATTCCAGAGAGCTTCTTTTTCCAGAATTATTTTCTTTTAGGGTAAATCCTAGGCAAAGTTCAAAAATCACCTCACCCAGCTCCAGTCACTGTCCACTCACATAACTCCAGCACAATCTTGGTTTCTTTGGCTGCCCCAGCTTCACAGTGGCCATTTTGGCTGCCTGGTCTTAGTTCTCAGCAAAGAGGGAAGAAACCCTGGATCCAGCAGTAGAGCCACCACTCTCTGTGACCTGCAGGGTGCCCCTCCTTATCTGTTACCCCTACAAGGTGACTTTAGCCCCTTGAGGAGCTCTCCAACAAAGAGGATTCAACATAGGGATGTGGAGCCCCGCTCCCCTGCACCAATCATGCAGCAACGTCAAAGCAGAAGTCAGAGAGAGACAGAGACATCGAGATAGAGAGACAGAGTGAGTGAGAGAGGGATGGATGGATGGATGGATGGGGGGAATGGAAAGATGGAGAGAGAGGGAGAGAGGGATAGGGAGACAAATCTCTCAAGGATCTGTTTTGAAAGCTACAGAAGCCCTACTTGCCTTTTGCATTTACTGTCCCCTCACCCAATTCTGTGCTTGAAGGAACAAATCAGCTAAATATATTATTTTGATACTTTGATTATTCCATCAGGAGGAACATATAATCTCTCTGACTTAGTAGCAATGAAAGAGGGTTTTAGCCCTTAGATCAGTACATGCTCAGTTCAGAGGAAGCTTCATTGAACTCAGTGGGCTTTAATTTTCAGCAGATATGAATAAGAATAATCTATCACTGTAATTTTAAAACGAGAAGGAAATCAGAGTTGTGAAATGGGATGGCTTTATTTTTAGTGTGGAAAGGATGATTGAACTTTTAAAAAGGTTTATATCTTTGTATTAAATTCATTTACTATAATGTCTGAAGATAATCATAGTTCTAGTCCAAAACATCTGGAAGACATCATTGGAAAAGAGTGCTTTAAACATTTGATCAGTGATAATCCACTTTAAAGGAAGAAAGAACAGATTTTTGAAAAGAAGCAACAACCAGACAGATTCATATTTTTTTTTAGGTGTTGAAGACTTTTGGTTTAAAATTCCCTCCAAATCTGTCAAGGAGTTTATTGAAAAAACAGATACAGTTGAAATAACCTTTTTTCTATCTGTAGAAGTGATAATGAAGCCCTTGAGACATATTCCTTTCACTTGGTAGACAAGACATAAGCAAGTCTCTAGAGGTTGCTCGAAAATCAGCATGGTATGCATTTGGAGAGATTGATGACATGGACATTAAGAATGATAACCCTTTTATATTAACTATTTGGGTTTTGTAAGTTTCACCTATTTCTCTCTTACTCTGTAAAATCACCCTGACCTTGTTCTCCTGTCTGTCCTTGAGTATCAATTGAGTAATTCCTTTCTTCTTCAACATTAATAATACTTGACACTGAGGTTGGCCTCCTTAGATTGTAAGGCTTCTATGTGGCATTCTAGTATTGATGGCAAATAGAAATTTGAAAAATATAACTAGGAAGACACAGACAAATACATATCTTTGTATATATTGTATGCCTTTAAAATCTATACGTTAGATTTTAGCTGCTCTCTATACATTGCAAATAAACAAAATCGTATCTTAGTTCATTAAAAGAACTTTGACTACCTCTTGTAAATGACTGTGTCAGCATTCCAAAGAAACTTCCCCATATCCATTCAGCACTCAGAGACAGAGTTCATCCAAGTAATTTATTTAGAGAAGTCGTGTTGGCACATCTGGGAAAACCCAAATTTGAAAGTTCCAGGTTTTCCCTTCACAGCTGAAGTCCAAAACCCACCCACTGCACCCATCAGTCCATCACATGGTCCAATCAGTGGTCATCCCAACTGGAGACTCAACCACTCCTATCCCAGGTGCAAGATGGCACGGCCTTCACTCAGAAGAAGAATGTTATGTCTAAACTTTTACCTCTCTCTAAAATCCCCCCTCCCAATTTCCAGGCACTGAAATATGCCAGAGTGGAAGCTTCTAAGTAAAGTGGCTTCTAAAGCTGACAGACTGAGATGAAAATATATGAATTTGAACTGATAGAGGCATGCATTTCATTAAAATTTAGATTTACATATACATATATTTTTATTTTTCTCACCATCTGTTGAAAATCTAGAAACTCATCAGTATTGACAATTAGCACACGTAAACAGTTTTTTAAAACTGTGCTTAGTTTCACTCACTTGCCTCCCTCTACTTGTTTTCCAATGTGGATTTTGTTTTCAAAATGTCATTAAGTCAATTGCCTTACATATATTCTCTCTGAATTTCTACTTGCTATTTCTAAGGTTGGATGAATCCATCAAATTCATTTTATTCAGATGCTCATTTTTCCAACATTAAATTTGTTCTGTGCCACTCTCTTTAATTTGTATTTAAAAAAAAAAAAAAAAAAGAAATCAGTATGAAAATGAAGTCACATTTTATAAATAGTTTTCTGAATATGAACATATAGGATCATCATAAGCAATTATTTTTTAAAAAAATTACTACTCAGTAGGTTACAATCTCAAGGTGCTGGTTCTTACCTATAAAGCCCTAAATGGCTTGGGTCCGGGTTATTTACGGGAACACCTGCTACCAGC
>JANHFR010006229.1:210035-220101 GCA_032468015.1 Mimophis mahfalensis | reverse complement strand
GTATAAAAGGAACAGAGTTTTCCCCAGCCGTTTGCTGGGTCCTCACTATACAATAAAGAGCTGTTGCGTTGAATCACGCCTGGCTTCCCGAGTCCTCATTCCCACGCCTGGTCCTTGGATCTAACACTAACCACCTGCGGGCTTGCTGTTGGTGGCTCTTTCTTTGTCACCCCAACATGCATGCTATTTTCTCTGATCTGAATTGGATTGGTTCTACTGATTGAACTGATTTCAGCCTTTGGTGCCACTTGGGGTTCCAGTATATTCAAGGCTTCCACAAGTTCAAGGGCATCAGGAGTGCTTGCAAAGCTACTAAAGCCACCCGGCCAACAATTGCTTATAGTTTTAAATTGAACTCGTCCCAATGCCATGCACATGCCCATTAGACCCTTTCTCAAATTCTCTACACCAAGATCCTTCCCCTGCTCTAGAAATGGCTGTGGCTGTTTTAATACATTTATTTATTTATTTATTTATTTATTTATTAGATTTTAAATGAGAATTTATTTAGCAATCTTAACCTGTCCCAACAGAGAGGTAAACACGGTGGCTACTGGTGTAATGAGGGGCATTTTGCCATTGCAGTAGTGAAATGGGAGTGAAAGAAACGGTAATAAATAAATTAATATTTATTTGTTTGCTTGTGGCCTTTCTAAAATCACCATAGTACAGTTGGTCCTCAACTTACAACAGTTCACTTAGTGACCATTCAAATTACAACATCACTGAAAAAAGTGATTTATCACCTCTTTTTACATTTATGACTATTGCAACATCCTCCATGGTCAGGGGATCAAAATTTGGCCTCTTGGCAACTGACTTATATTTATGATGGTTGCAATGTCCCAGAGTCATGGGCTCATCTTTTGCGACCTTCTGACAAGCAAGGTCTATGGGAAAGCCAGGCTCACTTTACAATCATATTGTTAACTTAAGAATTGCAGTGATTCACTTAACAAATGTGGCAAGAAAGGTCATAAAATGGGGCAAAACCCATGTCACACTTAGCAACAGAAATTTTGGGCTCAATTGTGTTCGTAAGTCGAGGACTACTTGTGGTCCATTGATGTTTTACTCCATTCATGGGCCATGGGATTCTTTTACTAAGTACGGACAATGGAAATAGTACAGGACAGAATACATTGGAAAGAGGACAAGACGATGGCTTGAATCCTGGCCAAATCATGCCACAGAGTAAATGGTTTGTATTTTGTTTCAGATCCAATAGGAAGACTATATGCAGCAAGGGATATGACTTTAGTTTTTATAATAGTTTAAAAATATTTTGCAATCCTTCTTAAAATTATTTCACTTTGTATAAGTGTAACGTCTTGAAAGTACCTTAAGATTACCCAATAAGTACCATGAATTTTCCCCTTAAAAACAGATCTTTAATTAAATAGGACATTAATTTTTCAAGGACTTTCAGGATGATCAGAATATATCACTGAATTTTACTGCTACAGTGAACAGAATCTGGTTTATATTGCTTTTCTAGAAGAATCAACTTGCAAATAGGATGACCAAATAATAGTGAAAGTTGGAATCTTAGCACTTCACAGCTCCACCGTCTACATTACTCTATTCACAAGACTTAACCACGGATTCATCACCAGAGAGAGCATAGTATCTGGAGAAAGGCTTTTGTACTTTGTTTTTTGTATACCAGTCTGTGCCTTCCAAGAAATATGCTTAATTGAAGAAGAAATTGAAATATAAATCCTGAACCTTAATTATACCTTAGCCTTTTGGTAAAGTAAAATAGAACAATACGGATAGCAATTCACATGCTGTGAATTCTTCAAAGAAGTTGTTTGAATTATAAAAATTATGCATGAAGCCAAAGACACCAGCCTGAAGATGATGAGCGTGACCTCATCGAAACGTCGCCAAGATACCCTCAACCTTACATGGGAAAAGACCCAAATACATCAAGATTTGCACACACACACACACACACACACACACCTTCAGGGCACTAGAATACAGAATATGTAATAATACCTTGGCTTTGCAGTCTAATTTTTATTGTTAGAATAGTAAATACAATTTTACTTGGATTATTTCTTTTGTGGGAATGATATACACTGCAGATAAGAAATGTAGCTTCTTTTCTACCTTGGTTGCAAGGGGAGATTTGTTACTGAAAAATAATTTTTTTCTCTCAAGATAATTAACAGTAACCCCTCACTTCTAAATTGCATCACTACATCTGTAACCACCTTCCTATATGCCTGGGCTTATAATTTTACACTAGCTATGTATCTAATTCTAAGAATTTGACCTTAGCATCTTGTAGAATTGGGAAAAGTTTGTGGCCTGTGTTGGAGGTTGCTGGTGTTTTTGAGGGGTTGTCATAGCTGCAAGTCTCTTTTGCTGTGCTTAGCTTTTGGCAGCTTGTGAGTCTGAATCAGTGCCTGTTTTTTCTTCCTGAAGCCAACTATACCAAGCCAACTTTGTCGTAGTGATTCGTGCTTTCCTCCTCTCTTGCCTGCAGCCTTCTCTTTTTCTTGTTCTTGAATACACAAAAGCATTATTCCCTCCTGACACAGGCAGAGAGAGACCCACACAAGGTGTCCTCCTTTTATATTTGGAGTGTAGGTGAGGTCCAGCTAATCCAGTTGCCTCCTAGAGAGAAAGAAAAGAAAAAGGAAGGAAAGGTTCATGTTGACTGCTGTGAGGCTCCCCTTCTACATTCGTATTCTTCTTATTAGTTGCAAATGTTCTTGTAGCTCCCCGTACAATATGTCAGATGAAATGAATTTCATGATCTTTTGTATAATGCATAGGTTCCAACAGTCATTTCAAATTTAATTTATTTCCTTGAAATTCATTCATCTTTAGGATACCCTCTTTTAAACAAGTGATTTTAAAATATGCAAGTGTTATGCCTAAATTCCATACTTCAGCTGGTATGTCTAAACCTTCAGTTGGATTTTTCAAGGTTTATTTTCATAGCAATCGCTTCCAAGTAGGCTTTCTCACTATTCCATTGCGTCAAATGCTATGGTTTAACTGGAAGTTATTTGCTGCCTTTATCTCTGTTGAAAGAAGATGGTTGCTCCAGCTTAATCAGAGAAGTTTGTTTACATTATGTCCTCTTCAACTAGTTTATCTAGCTTCTAGGAGTGTTTCAGAATACAAATGTTCAGTGGAAGACGTCTTTTCAGGGCCCCCCCCCTCAAAATACTATGTTCACAGTCTTTGTTTATAATTCTGTCATGGTTGCTATTATATGGAATTGCAAGAGATGGGAATATGGCAAAAATTTACTTTCATAAAATGATGGTTGCTTAGAAATAACTATCGGCTGAAGATTTTGTTTGCCCAAACAAAAGTATATTTCAGTTCTAGCAAACAGATAAACTGATTAAGCTGCAGAGCATTGTGGCTTACAATATAATAGTTCAGGGGGTGTACATTGGCCAGAAGTACAATATCTTGTCTGGTGAAAATAAATAATAATTGACAAGAAGTGACAGATTATATAATATTTATTCATTTGTTCTGACATAGCAATCTGGGAAACATCTCAATCTCAATACTGTCAAGGTGTATAAATATGGCCCTAATGCAGCACCAGGAGAGAAGTGCTTAAATACTTGATCCTCAGTGATCTTTGAGTTAGTCTGTAGAATAAAAGTTGAATGTATGAGGCAGCCAGGCAATGTTTGACTGCAAGCGTTATGTCCATTTCATAAATACAAAATGTATTGTTCTCCTGTTATTGGAGGCATGATCTTTTTTGTATTCTGCAGTATTGAGTCACAAGTTAAGAAATTAGAATCATAGAATCATAAAGCTAGAAAGAACCTTGGTCCAAACTTTCCCTGATTCCCTATCTACCAGGCCAATGCACAGTCCATCACAAGATTGAAATGCCTTATGGCAGTATGGAAAATAGTTAGTCACTTAACATCTACCCAGTTTAATCCTGAGAATGCCCAGAGAGAGGAATGGTCTAAGGTAGATAGTCTTGTGGCCTGACCATTAGTGATCCCTTTTACAAATTTGGTTTTACCCTGCCTCTTTGTGCCTGGATGAAATGTGAACAGAATTAGGTGTGCTGCTGGAAGAAGTGCCTCTGCTCTGTATCATTGCAGATGGAAAGACCCCCCTTGTTCCAATGCTGGTACTAATATATAAACTATTATACATATTGCCCACAGCATGCATTCTCTGGTTCCCTAGAAGATCTGAACAAAGCCAGTGGTGACTGCCTAGACAGCTGAATTGGACATCCAATTTATGACGCCACTGCCATACCCCCCCTACAAATTGTGTATAACTGTGTGGATTGTTTGTATATGTTGACTTCTCTTCTCTTGTGTTCTCATCATACATTAAATAATAATAGCCCACAACAATATAAATCAGGGCAACAGTCTATTAATCATCAAGCATAATTACATTTACAAATAACCAGGCAATATTGATTCTGCTGCATTTGTTATTGTCTATATGTTAAAGTATTTAACCAAATCTCTATAAAAGAAATGGATGCAGTGGCTCAGTGGCTAAGACATGAGATTGTTGATCAGAAAGGTTGGCAGTTTGGCAGTTCAAACCCTGAGCACTGCATAATGGAGTGAGCTCCCATTACTTGTCCCAGCTTCTGTCAACCTAGCAGTTTGAAAGCTTGTAAAAAAATGCAAGTAGAAAAATAGGGGCCACCTTTGATGGGAAGGTAACAGCATTCCATGCGCCTTCGGCATTTACTCATGCCGGCCACATGAGCATAGAGACATCTTTGGACAGCACTGGTTTTTCGGCTTTGAAACAGAGATGAACACTGCCCCCTAGAGTTGGGAATGACTATCACATATGTGCAAGTGGAACTTTTACTTTTAGGAAAGTTATCGTCTGTGTCCATCTTAGTTTCATCTGAAATTAGATCTAAATGGACATGAAAGCTGTGTAAACACTTTTACCTATAACCCAACAAGATTGAGAGAATATGATAAGAAGGATAACTTGTCAGTATTTCAGAATTTGCTATTCTATACTGAGCTGTACAGTGCTTTAAATTTGTTTTCAAAAATGTTCTTTGGAACATGCAGGGCAGGAACACGACAGCATCTATCTTCAAGCAACAATCTTTTTTCCTGAGAAGGCATGTAATCATGTAAACATCAATCCCAAGAAAAGACGTAGCTGCTTTAATGAGTTTAAGATGAGTGCTATGTTCTTGCCCCGGTGTGCTCCAGATTACCTTTGAAAACTGAATCCTTCATGCTATAAAGCTTTATTGGCATCGACAGTGAGGGGCAAATTGGGAAACAAGTCTTCTGCTTCACAATTCAGCTTGGAAAATATGAGAGAAGACATATGAGAATTGGCCTTAAGATATGAAATCCTGACAGCCATCTAGAATTTGCGCCACACCAAGAATTGCAATCAGTATTTTACTTTGGCATATTTTTTCACCTTTATGTATTTGAGTTTACTTGAGCTATTAATTCCTAGGAGAAAACATGATTAAATTTTAATTACACCACAGTCTTACATTCAACTTGCTACTTGGCAAATCATTTTAATTTCAGTCAAAATTTGTGCTGCCTAAATGTTAGCACCTTCAGTATTGGATTGTTTGCTCTGGAGCTAGATGACACTTTTGAACTATTTCAGGGGGCCCTTCCCTTTACTATCAGGATTTTGGTTTGATTGCTAGTATACTGTAAATCAGAAGCAAAGTAAGCACAGAAATGTTAAAACCGTCTAACAGTTTGATTTCTGTGTTATATTACTGATACATTGTGAAATACAAAATAGCCTTTTAGCAAATTTAGCCTTTGTTAACTGTGTGATCAAAGTTAAATACAATAAGATCACTATAGTTTTATAGTTTTATAGTGAAAAAGCTTATAAATCCTTACTTCCTAAGTCTCATTTGATTACTGCTTGTAGAGACATACAATGTCATTCTGATATGTACCTATCCCGAGCCCTTGTGTCCTATGCCAGCCTTTTCCTCCAGTCACTGTACAGGTTTCTAATATAACAGAATAACAGAATTTAAAGGGACCTTGGAGGTCTTCTAGTCCAACCCCTTGCTCAAGCTGGAGATCCTATACCATTCTGGACAAATTGCTGTCTGATCTCTTCTAAAAAACCTCCAGTGATGGTGATCTGAATTTTCCTTTCCAAAAGAAGTCGGACTTTCTGACATCCATTTTTTTTTAATTGTCCCATAAGAAGGATTATACACATTAAATGTGGGTTGACTAAAAGAAAGTACATCTTTATGTTAAGAAAGGCTGGAAGGAAAAAAAAGAGGATTTGTATGATTCAGGAAGTACAAAATGCCTGCTTACATTCTGTCTGAACATTTTTTTCTTAGCCAATTTGGAAAACAGACTAAGATCAAAGAAAAACTTGTTTAATTGTTCCAGCTTCTGCTTTACTGAAGCTGTAGCTATTGTTATTTAAATGAATTATTTCTCAATATAAAAAAAATGTTTCTCCTGAGGTCATTGTTACAACTAATAAGTTACAAATAAATGATACTGTATATTTCTAGGATACTACACATATAAAAATATAGATACACATTGACAATAGCTGCAAGAATAACTTTAAACAGCACCATGCCATTGCAAAGGTGTTGCAAACATCTGCAAAGATATTTGTGAGAACCTAGCTATACGCAAGCGCAGGCATTCAACTAAGCATTATTTTTAAATACATACTGTACTTCAATGAACTATCAATGGTTAAGCCTACTCTCTCCCCTCCTTTCACAAAATGACCTAAAACCTGTAATAGTTGTCCTAGGTTAGACCTCTTTCACATTCATCTTGTTCTTCCCTACTATTGTTTTTGGGTCTTACAAGCCTTAGTACTTCTCTGATCAATTCACTGGGCAATTTTCTTGCTGATGAATCTTGCCAGCTGCTCTTCCATTGGCTAAGAATTGCTAGCAAGGTTCCATATTTTCCCCAAGCTGCTGCCCCCCCCCAACTCTTTCTGGACAGGTTGTTGTAAGGAGAAAAGCTATACGCCTCATTTTCCTTTCTTATTTCAGAAAAGAAAAAGCTATGTCAGCTTTGTCTCTAATCCTCTTATCTTAGTATATTTTCCCTTTCCAGGCTAACTTTTTTTTTAAAAAAATATTCTTTTTCCTAGCCGTTGCTCCAGGCTAAACTTTCTCTGATGTATTCATTTCTCCTCTCTCTTTCTCTCATCCATCTCTATAGCTCTTTTTAAGACTTTCCTAATTATTGGATTTTATTTTCCCTTCTCTGCTCTTTTGGACAACATCTTTCTATCCAGAGGTCACTGTTTTCCTTCACACTCTAAGCTTATTAATAATTATCTCCCTCTTAGTCTTCATCTGTATGCTCTCATCAGACATTCCTATTTAAATTCTACTTATATTATTCAATCATCTTGCTTAAAAAATCCAGTCCTTGGGCTCAGATTTAAACTTCCTTGTTCTGGCAACCCCTTTTGTAGTTTGCAACAAAATGTTAGTTCAGTGTAACCACCTTAGTTGAATTTAGATAAGCTTATCAAGTTTTCATTCTATAAAGTCCCCAATTCTTGATCCACTGAACAATATGGCCATTCAATTGGGTGTCAGTGCATGGATTAACTGTTCACACACATACAGGTCACACATTGAACAGATAATTCAAGAATCTTTGTATTTTGGGGTTCTAGAATTTTAATGTTGCTATTAAAAATAAAACACCAATTTATTTAATATAATGTGTATGTATAATTAATTTATAGTAGGTATAAAGCAAATGTTAAACTTTTCTTGATTTAGAGTCACACACCTGCAGTTTAAGAAACATGCCATTCTCTAGCATAGTATAAGTCCCCTCGCTCCATAAAATGTTGAAGGTGCTTTTCTTCCTGAAACTACACTTTCAGCCTGTAATCTATAAAACATCAGCCAGGAAATCCCATCTCAGTTTCCTTTTCATTATATGGACATTCTTCCTCTCTTCTGGGAAGGAGGAAGTATCTCAACCTACTCCCCATCACACCAGAAACAGACATGCCCATTATATAAATCCCCATTTAACAAAATTCCACACAAAAATAAACATGAACATGCAGTGATTTTAATTAAATTGTTAAACATGACTTTTTCCCCTTACATCAACATTAATAGTTTATGATAACATCATCCTTATTTAAATCTTTATTTGGGGGTTCAGCTGTGAATATAAGTCTAAATCACCAATTTCCCAGGTGAGTTGAACTGCGGTTAAGTGAAACGTAACACTAAATCCTTTTACACAGCAGTTGAAACTGCAAAACAATTAAAAAGGAGTTTAAATTATTTTAGTGCTGCTTAGACACCTTAGACTTCAACTGAAGGTGTTTCAGTCCCCCTGAATGTGCTAGGCTGAACTAGTGCTTGCAGAAGTCTAATGATGACACCAGCTGGCATGGTAGCCCAGCTCAAAACTGAGGGCTTAGTTTGGGGGTCATTGCTCTCTATGGTTAGTTCTGGAGAGGCATCTGCTCTGTCACACACACACCTCCCCCAAATTTCTATTGATGTATGGTAATTCCTTAAATCCACTGCTACATGCCTACCAACATATGGTAATCTCTTCTACATGCCATTTTTCTGCCATATATGACTGCCACTTCTGTTGACAAAGACACTTGTTGCTCTATAGGTGATGAATGGAAGATGTTTCCAAGATTTACATCTGCCTCATGGCTCAGAAATTAGGGAACTCCTACCAGCTAAATGATTTTTTGTATTGTCCAACATATAAATTTTACAGCTATTTTTATGGGTTGGGCTGATTGGTCATACAGCAATGTTTTAAATCCTTATCTTAACTGGATAAGTGAGCAGTGCTGTGATGATTTCAGTTTAACTAAATTATGACATTTAGCCACTTTCAGTATTACTGGATTGTAATCATTATTAACTTTAAGATTCATGGATGAATTTTTCTCTTTATATCTACTTCTATGGTATCTTTGGCAACATTAAAAGTTTTTTAAAAATATTTTTTGTTAATGTATTCCACGTGAAATGGCTCACACCTAATTGTTAGGTATTAGGCATAAAAATGGCATCTTTTAAATCAGACTATGGAAATGAATGCTTGCATTGGAATAAAACAGGAACACCAGATAAGATAAACTTCACACATTTAAATTAATATTTTAAAAGCTACCTTTGTCTTGGACATTGAAGAGGAGACAAAGAAATTAATATTTTCATAACAAATATGTCATTTTATATTTCATGCATGAATCATTTGGAAATGCAGATTAATTCAAAAACAGTTTAGCAAGCTGAACTATTGAATTGGGTCCTCTAAGATTTAGGATTTGTCATCTCTTTTACAGTTGACACCCAGTGAGAGCTTGTCAATTACAAAGGAGTGAAATGAAGTGAAAATAAGTCACATCTTCATCTTTTCGTTTTATGCTTGGCTGATTATGGAGAGACATCATTTACAAGCCGAGAGTAATTACTTGCAAAGCTATGTTTTACCCTAATCACAAATTATTTATTATTTTATTCTATTCTGATGAAGCATTGTAATTGAATAATAATCTTATTGCCCAAATTACCATAGAATAAATCATTTGGCTACCAAAAATGGGGGGTTTATGAGTAAAAATAAAAATGATTTTTAAAAATAGAAGTCAGATAGTATAATTTTTTTCTACGAGTAACCAGTTTCTTTTATGGTGGGTTACTTTTATAAATATGTACTGGCACCTAATTTAGCCAATATATTAAAAAGTTAATATATGTTACTGGGGAAAAACATGATAAAAACCTTTATTTATATAAATACACACTTTGAATTTCTTTTAGTGTATCTGTGTACTCTATTAGCAATAGTTCTGCTTATTTATATCACTCGCTAACAGAGATCATTTTTAGCCAGGGTACAATTTAGCAAATGTATCTCTTCTACAGTCCTTATGTGCTATATTGAGAACATGCAGGAGAGTTGTTCATAATCCATTAACTGAATAAAATGAAGCAATAATGTTTGCTACGCTACCGCCTGCTCCCTCCCTCCCTCCCTCCCTCCTTTCTCTCTCTTTTACTTTTTACAAAATATAGATGTAT
>JANHFR010006229.1:163778-179003 GCA_032468015.1 Mimophis mahfalensis | reverse complement strand
TATTTTCTATTACAAATGATTTCTGCATACACTCTTCCTTTGCTGTTCTGTGTTTACCAAAAACAAAAGGATCATATTTTAAAAACGTTTAATGTGTATTTAAAAACTGGACACTTCTTCTCTTCCCAGAGAATAAAACAAAGATCCTGTGGGGCATTGTAGTTGACAACACCTGTGATGAATTATTTGTAAATGTAATGAATTACATTACTAGGGGCATGTCAAATTATACGTCGATAATGAATTTTTGGATGCATCTGCTATGTAATTGTTCCCAGCGGACATGTATTCATCTTCACCTGGCATTATTTTTTTGATTTTGGTGGATTTTTTTAATTATGCATTTTCGTTCCTATCATAATTGTTACCATGATCCCTGTTCCTTTGTTCTAATCAGGGCGCTTTAACGCAGTGCATATTCTGAACAAAAGAGGAGGAGAAAACACACGCACAGGGATATTGGCTAAACAAAACCCTGGTCTTTATGTGTTACTGCGTAACAGCCTACTTGGCTTCAGAACGTTGGGTGGTGTTGACAGGGAGATCACTTGTTTTCCTGCTTCTATCTGCCAGCTGCTGCTGCAGTATATTCTGAAGCACACAAAATGAATAAAAGTTAAAAGCTGTGCCAATGACAGATATGCTTGCATAGCTTTTATTTGGTCTATCTTGGATTTTAATAAGGCAAATAAAGCAAATTGAAAGTGTAAACCAGCTCGTGTCTCGCCTTGACTTTTGTTATGGAAACATTCCCAATGAAACAATCTTTCGTCAGTTTACGAGACCAGAGAGCACCAGTTTTGTGTTAGCCAAGTATACATAACTTTTCAACAATAATAGTGTTTGCTCTCCAGAGCTCAGTTCCACTTCACAAATTTATTCTGCGGAGGCAAACCTTGTCATTAATACCACAGCTCATGGATCAAAAGTCCTTCTGTGAATAATACAGTTGTTTCCCTATTTGATCTGAGACAGCTGATTGATTTGTAGCCCAGTCCAAAAGAAGAATTCAGCAGAAGTACCAGAATTGAAATTAATTTGCAATCTATTTTGATTCTAAACCTGCTGGGAAATCTGATCTAAGGTCTGATTTTCACATTGCTTACTTCTAGTCTAAGCTGCTCAGTGAAAGTCACTGTAGCTCTCGTTATAATGGGATAACCACAAGTACAGGTAGTCCTCAACTTACAACAGTTCATTTAGTGACTATTCAAAGTTACAGTGGCTCTGAAAAAATGACTTATGACTGTTTTTAACAGCACCCCTGTGATCACATTATCAAAATTCAGACACCTAGCAACCAACTCATATTGATAATGGTGGCATGTGACCATGTGATCACCTGTTGCGACCTTCTAACAAGTAGAGCCAATGGGAAAGTCAGATTCACTTAATAACCATGTTACTAGCTTAACAACTGCAGTGATTCACTTAACAACTGTGGCAAGAAAGGTGGTAAAATATGGTATTTCACTTAACAACTGTTTTATTTAGTAACATAAATATTAGGCTCAGTTGTGGTCATAAGTTAAAGACTACCTATAGTATTTTGGAGGTAATTTTTGACAATTAAGCAGATGTATGCTGTAAGTAAAGGTCATAAAACAACTTTAAAAGAGTGGTGGTCTTAACTCGACCCATGCAATAATTATCAATTTAGGACAAGTCAAAGATATTTCATTACCTTTCAAGGTATTCATGATGAGATGTTATGAAACATCAAGAGTCGTAACTGTCTTAAAACCAACAACACATCCTATGCGTAATTATTACTGCCATTCAATCACAAATAACTGCACAAATGAAATTTGATTAGAACAACAGTTTTAAGGTTCAGGTACTGAAATGAGTTTAATTGAATTTTATGATATGAGGTTACATAAAAACTATGGATTAAACTGGGTATCGTTCCAAGTAAATGTATTCAGTGTTAGGTGTCAAATATAAACATATATGGATTTCATGATAAAAATAGATATTGTAGAAAATATCTTGATATGTCTAAACAGGCATATAGTAAGCCTCTTTTCCATCTACGTTAGTGAGTCCTATAGGGAACGTAGCTTCCTGTATGTCACCTAAAATACATGTTCCTCCCAATATTCCCCAAATTTCTTTGCTTCATACATAATAGTGCTGAAAAAAATATATCACTGATAGTATCTGATTAATCTTGCTGGTTGGCACCCAAAAATTATCTATAATTATCTATAATCCTTTGTGCCAGCCCAATAGAAGCAAATATTTGTGAGAAAAGATGATCTAACCCAGGGAACTCCAACCTTGGCAACTTTAAGCCTGGCAGACTTCACCTCCTAGAATTCCCCACACAGCTTTGCTTTGCTCTTGGCCACCAGGGACCAGGTCCATGAAAAGAAGCTTTTCTGTGGACTGGAGGGGCTGTGGTTTCATGTGCTGTCTGCATCCTGTGGATGGGGCTTTGCTTGTTTGTGCAGCCTTGTTTCTTGCATGTTGTGGACTGGGTGTTGAAGACCTCTGATCTAATGGACAGGCATGTAAGTAAAAATGGTCTATTCTCCATTTTGCCAGGAGGGGCATTCCTTCAGTAAAAATCCCCTCAGGAGTTTTTTGAAGAAGTCACTGCCGTAAGAATCAGTTTGGCCACTAAATTATTCTTTAGTTCATGTTAATCTTAGTCAGAGAGACAATTGAGGCATCAGGATAGAAAACTGGGAGGTTATGAATTCTAGTCCTACCTTAGGCACAAAACCAGATGGGTAACCTTGGGCCAATCATTTTTTCTCATCCATAGAAGGAAGCAATGGCAAAGCACTTCTGGGGCAGGGGGCTGGGGGAAAGCTTGCCAGGAAAACTGCAGGAAATTGTCTAGGCAGAATCTCATACTCAGTCATGGTTGAACAATAAAGGGAAAAATCCTTAGTCAAGAGATCTGTAATTACTCTTGCAATTCAAATGACTAACTGGACCAAATAAATCTCACCCACTCTACATGCCTAAGCAGACTACTGGAAAAGAAGTATTCTGCTGTTAATGGGGTTTATTTTGGGTATATTATTTTGGGTATATTTAACTTTTGTTTACCTTGCTTTTTTATGTTTGGCCAAATAAATTTAATCACACATACTGAATCTATTTTGATCTGAATCAATCCCTCAAGTTTTATAGCTTTATATGAAGCAGAACCTCCCCCTAATTGAGTGGCATGCTGCCTGCAGCCTTTTGAATCCTACAGTCAATGGACCAAGGTTAGTTCACCAGCAGAACTTAAAACTACAATTTCTTGCCAAAAATCAACCAGTCAAATTTTTCAGCTTCATTTTCTTAGCAGGCATACAAAGATAACTAGGCAAAATTAATAGGTTTGTGGTTCTTGTGGGAAATATTTCATTACTTTTCTTCACGGCTATATGTCAAACGACTTTGATGTCTTTATTTCATGTATTCTTTCTAATATCCATAGCTATTTTAAGAGCTATAATGCTATTATATTAGTCTGAGGTGTTTGGGTGAAAAATTACAGGGGTCCCATTTTAACTCATAATCTATCAACCTTTTATTTTAATGATGCTTGTAAAGTAACAGTATTTGGCAGTCAGTGTATGAAAAGTTAACTTCCTTAGGTTTTGGAAGTTTGAAAAGAAATCCAACAATGATCAAGAGCAATCCATGAATTATCTCTCTTTCTTATGTGCAGAGTCTAAACTGTAAAAAGAAATAATACAGAATTGGCACAAGGCTACTTGCACTTCAAGTGTGGCTCAGTGGCTAAGATGCTGAGCTTGTGGATCAAAAGGTCAGCAGTTCAGCAGCTCGAATGCCTAGCACCATTTAACAGAGTGAGCTCCCATTACTTTTGCCAACCTAGCAGTTTGAAAGCATGTAAAAAAAGCAAGTAGAAAAATAGGGACCACTTTGGTGGGAAGGTAACAGCGCTCCGTGTGCCTTTGGGATTTAGTCATGCCGGCCACATGACCAGGGAGATGTCTTCAGACAGCACTGGCTCTTCGGCTTAGAAACAGAGATGAGCACCAGCCCCCTAGAGCTGGAAATGACTAGCACACATGTGAGGGGGAACCTTTACCTTTACTTTACTTGCACTTAAGAGCCATATGTACTGAACATATTAGATCAGGATAAATGGCTGGTGCAGAGCTGGAAAACTTTCTCTAAAATTCTGAAAATAATACCATTTCTACAACTGGAAAAATTGTGTCCTATCCTTTCTGATGGGGATTTAAATGTGCATTGGTTTGCTGAGAAGGCCTGGGGTATTACATGCTGTCTATAGCCTAAATGTTGCCTATTTAGGGTCCAGTGAACAACTCTGTGTAAAGTTGTTCATGTAAAATGATGGGACATCATTGATTGATTTAATTAGGCCTTGCCTCAGGACAAAAAGTATGGAAATTATCTATATCTATATCTATATCTATCTATATTACTAATATATTCTAGTAATATTCTTCCTCCCTCCCTCTCTATCTCCCTCCCCCTATATCTATCTTTACATCCGTCCATCTATCCATCTATCCATCATCCACCATCTGTCTATCTGTTTGTCTATCTATCTATCTGATTGAATTATATTTATTTATTTATTGATTGATTGATTGATTGATTGAATTTATATGCCGCCCCTCTCCCGCAGGACTCAGGGCAGATTACAGCGTATTAAAAAACACCAAATATAAATATTAAAAATAAATTAAACAGTTTAAAATTCGATTAATGTTAAGAACCACAACAAACAATTAAAAACCCCTTAAAAAACAATATCCTTCAGGCCAGGCCAGATTGCTTAAAAAGCCAGGTCTTCAGGGTGCGGCGGAAGGTCTTCAGGTCCGGGATCATCCATAACTCTGGGGGGAGCTCATTCCATAGGGTGGGTCCTCCCACAGAGAAGGCTCTCGCCCTGGGGGCCACCAGCCGACATTGTTTAGCTGATGGCACCCTGAGGAGACCAACTCTGTGGGAATTATATATCAATCCTATATTGTAACCTACACCAACTCAATTCTTTGCAAATATCTAAGGCTGGCTGAAATCAATTCCAGCAATCTGTAGAATACCAAATTTCACTATCTGATGATGGTGACATATGGGAGGCATATTTAAATAGGTCATCATAGGTATAACATCTCAGAGCATTTTCTTCAGACTTAATATTTTTAGTGAGGTTAGTTGATATATTTAATTTAAAGTTGTCAATATGCAGAACTATTTTTTTAAAAAATGCTCAGCAATGGGACGTGGTAGGCCTTTTTTCATTAGGAGTATAGGAAAAAGGAAATAGCTTTGAGAGTAGGAAGAAGAACAACTACCAAGATGACGATCAGGTAAAAGAGAACAGAGATCAGGAATGCTCTGAGTCTATGACTATGTCCAGGTTTTAGACATGATTGTCCCTAGTTCTCAGGAAGAGAAAGAGGGGAAAACCCATTTAGACTTGCAATTTTCGGGGGGGGGGGGGTTTAGTTTTACAGTAAAAGTAATACTGACCTACATGACATTGGATACTTCGTCTGATTTCCCTTGAAGAGCTGACCTTGAATGCTTAGATTGAGAGTAGATGGCTATCTGTCAGGAATTTTTTCTAAATCCTACATTGTGATTCCTGTAATAAATAGGATGTGGGAGTTGAAAACTCTCTTTTTCTAATGTCTCTCTCATATCTAATTCTAATTGTGGTACCATGGTTTTACCACAAGACTGATGAGGAACAATTGGATAGTGATGTACAGTATATCTCTTTCCTATATGGGCATGATACATAGAACTTTATATATAATGATTATGTAATATAGAACTAAGCAAACATTTACTTTAGTTATTAAAGGAGTATACCTGGTTCTGCCCAACCCTTGGTGGGATATATGTATAAAGTAGGGTGTCCTATCTTATCATCAATTCAAAAACCTTGGGAAACAGATTCTCTTTAACTTTGAAGTGGTCTCATCTCCACCTGATATAAACAAATACTCTTAACCTTGACATTTCTGACAAGATTAGGCAAGGCATTCCACCTACAAGATAATATATACTTATCCTTGGCAAACTCCAGTGAGTAATTGTAGTTCAGATCCTATATAAACTACGCAGAATTGATAGGATGGAACTTCAATACAGATCTAAGTCTTGTTTGGTGGCTTTGAAAAGAGTCCATCTGCCATCTTTTTGAGGTTCCCCAATTGACAGAAGGCCCTTTGTCTTACTGTATTCTGCAGTATTGTGAATATGCTTTGATTGCTCTTCCGTGTTGTGGTATTATGCTATTTCATTATACTACCTTAGTATAAAGTCTGAAGTATTATTACAGTGTGGTCATTGCTTTGAAATACAGAAGAACCTGTTACCCAATTCTGCTGGACTGTGGACAGAGCAATACAATATTTATTTATTTATTTATTTATTTATTTATTTGATTGATTGATTGATTGATTGATTGATTGATACCCCGCCCTTCTCCCCTACCATGACAATATTCATGGTAATGACCTTAAAAATTTAAAAATCAACTTTAATAGTTGGTTTGACTTACTACTACACCAAGAAACCTGGTCCCTTCCTACAGAACCTATACTGTATATAGAAAATGTCTATCGTTTTAGATGCTCATGAATGTATGAGATACCACAGAAATGTATATATTTGTATTGCATCAAAAGCATATTAATAGGTCTGAATAAAAAAACCTATTTTCTATAGAAGCAACACTTTCTGTTTTCCTTCCTGTTTTGATTTTAAAATAGCTATGGTACTAGTGGTTTTACAACAAGACTGATGAGGAACAATTGGATAGTGATGTACAGTATAACTCTTTCCTATATGGGCATACTAGGATGCTGAAAACTGCAGTCCAAGACATCTGGGGGTTTTCATATTGGGTAGAGTTGGCATTTGCTATTGGAATAAAGAATATTCATTCCATCAACATTAAAAAAAATGAAAGTAGGAAGGGAGAAAAGAAGAAATTTATTTGAATAAAAGAAGATAGAATGGATTAGTTTAGTCTATGGGTTCAAGGAAGATTTTTTTCTCATCAACTTTTTGCTAATAGTCATCATAAGTGATAGAATTCATAGGTGCATAAGATTTGCAACAGTACTTATGATATAAATGAAGACCTTTGGCTATTTTTTACATAATTAGTTTGAACATATTTCTTTTATTTTTCATTTCTGTATTTCACCTGGCTTCCTGCCAAGTATGAGGGATCAGGAAATCCAGGCAGTTCAAAAGTACATAAAAGTACACTTTACTAAGGCCAAGTGGTCACAGAGAAGCAAAGCTAAACTTTTGTACCTAAAACATCTGATTCACCTTTCCTCCTCCCTACCTTCCCCCACCCCCCGTTATCTTTAATTCTACAATTGCATTTAAACAAATTGTTTTGGAATGGTTCCTGGTTTGGTGGACTGACTGGGGTTGCACTCCATAATGTGACCACGGAATGCCTAGCAGCTCTCACAGGATGGCACAAAGTGTTGTGACCCCAACCCTGTGGGTGACCTTACCCTTAGATACTGACTCTGAGGAGGATGAGGAAGAGCAGGAAGTAGAGGTGGGGCCTTTTCCCTTGGCAGGCTAGCAGGAGCCAACTGTTGCTAGTTTACCACTGGACCCCAGCTGGGCTGAGGAGGAACTAGAGCAACAGGTGGAAGCTGGTGACAGTGAGGGAGTACCTTGAGAGAATGCCAGGGAAAGAAGGAAGGCCTGGCATTTACAGCAGCAGCAGCCGCAGCAGCAGCAGCAGCCGCAGCAGCCACAGCCGCAGCCGCAGCAGCCACAGAAGCAGCAGCATGCTAGGAGGAGGGGCCAGGAGATGCCGGGTCATTGACTGAGCCCAACCCTGAAGAGTGTAAGAGCGGTGTGGCTACCGCACAAGCCTTACCAATGTTTTATTCCTCAGAGAACCAGCCAGCTTGCTGTGAGTTATACTGTATTGCCTTTGTGCTGATTTTGGGGCTTGGGTTCTGTTGGTTGAAGTGATGGGACAGAACACAAAGAGCACTTTTGACTCTTCTTAATGTCCCCCCCAGCTTCCTCCTGCTGTTGCGTATAGCACACTGGTATCTGGTGAAACATGGCCACTGCAGCAGGATGGCAGTCCTGACACTAACATCCAGATTGTGTGCAAATAAATTCAGTGAGATGTTTCTGAAAGTTGCCAAATTCTACACAATTGCAATCAGAAGATGCTGATTTGATTATGCCCAGATTTGATTGTGTTGATTGTCACTAATTTCTGTTCTGCTATGTCAATTTCTCATCTTGCGGTATTGGCTGATACTAAATTATTAGTTTGGAATTATCTAGGTTTAAATAAAACCTAGTCAAATTAATAAATATATAGCCCAGAGGAAGATAGTTGCAAAATAAAATAAGCATAAAAAATAAAACAGTAAATCATAGTGTTCTTACCATCGGTTAGGATTTTAAATCTTATTTTTTTTAATTGAACTTTTTGAAGAAGATATATAAACAAATGCAAATAGAGAATAAAAAACAGGTTAAAAGGAATAAGCCATAAATAAGTAAGCAAGGGATATAAAAATATCTGGGAGGTTATAGTTTCCTGATATATCACTAGCAAATTATGAATTATTTGAATATAATATTTATTATTTATGTATTAAATGTATATGCTCACCATCTCACTGCTAAAATGACCCTGGGTGGCTTATACACATTATTTTGAATGACCTAAAATCATTATTAAGCTTTAAATATGATTAGTATTAGGAACTGAGTTCAGTGCAGTACAAATCACCAGCTAACGTTTTATAACATACAACAGAATGAACTAAAACAAAGAATCTCTTCTGCTTTAAACATTCTATGAACTCTACAAATAACCATCATCACCAGCCCCTTTCAGATTGAATACAAATCATCCATGTATCAAGATATAATGCAGGGACTATTTCCACCTTGAATTAAATTATTTGCCATATTTTCTTTGAAGGTAAGACGTTGGAAATGGAAGCAAATTCCCACAACTTGGTCAACATCATTCTCCCAATTTCTTTGATGCAGACTTGAGTGCTAATGGAAAGAAAGATTGTTCTTTTTGTATTGCTTCGTAGTGTAACAGAAGGACACGCCTATTGGGAATATGGGGTAGGAGGGCGTATTAAAATGCTAAATAATGTCATAACCAAGTTCATAATCCATTAGCAAGGCAAAGTTTTAAATTTCCTCTCCATCTGTCAACAGTATATAAAAATGCTTATCGGCTCCTATTTGGAGGATAATATAGCTATCAGAAGCTGATAGCATGACAATTTAAAAATAAGCAAGTGGAGAGATCACAATTTTTAATGAGAAAATCATTCATAGAATTTTTGCTGTACTGGGGAATTTTCAGTACCAAAAGATGTTGGCTGAATGTGTCTAAAATTAATAGAAGAAGAATCAAGTGGTTCAGTTGACAAAAGCTGCAATGAAATAAATGCCACTTTCTTGATTATGATAAACCAATTAAATCTAATTTCTGTTCTGTTTTCATACATAAGCAACAGCTGTACACGCTATCCATGAGTAATTAATTGCTTCCAACTGCCTGCCAGTGAAAATGATAGTTCTTTACATTGATGACACAACACAACATGTGTCCCTAAACACATTAGGGTTTATCATATGATTACACAATATGCCATAGGGATTTACAGAACAGGCAACAGATTTAGATCAGAACAGGAAAATGTGCAAGCTTTGTTCAACATGACTGGCAGAGGATGAATACAGCACTTCCTAGAGACGTAACACATTCAGGAGGGGTGAGCACCAAGAAGGATGCCTTTAAAACCTTTAGGCAGTGCCTGCACCTACCCACATTGCTATTAAAATGACAAGAAATGCAGGATGGGGGATACTCTATATTTTCTCTGCACTATTGTTGTGGCACTACAAAACCCCTCCCCAAGGCTTGGGTAATATTAAGCCACTAGTGTTTTAAAGTTTTTCTTTTGAGTGTTTTCTGATTATTATTCTTCAGTTTGATGGAAATAGAAACAGCTTAGGTTTTTCTTTCTAAAGGCAAGGAACATCTCAATGAATCAAAAAGTATGGTACAGTACCTGAAGAATGAAAAGACAGGTTACAAACTGAAATAATTCAAAGGAAAGTGAAAAACATTCCAAAAAGCATTTTCAGAATAATGTATAATTAAAAAAAAAAAAAACCTCTCATGACAGACTTTGAAAAATAAGGTATTGTGTAGTAGGCAAGAACCAGACCAGCATAGCTACAACAGCATTTATTGACTAAACTGTAACTTAGGAATGGCAGGCAATTGCCTGTAATTTATACTCTGGGCCCACAGGGCCTTAACCAATCATAATACATAAAAAACCCCACCCAAATATGAATGTTCTAAGTTTCCCTCCAAAACAGTTGGAGCTAACAGTTGTGGTCATCTAAAGGTTAGTTTCATTTTAGCAGGGCTTAACAGTTAGGATCATCTAAAGGTTAGTTTTACTTCATCAGGGCTTAACACAACTATATACATTCAATATATAACATAAGGGTCTGTTTAATCACTGTGTATGCTTTTATTATCTTAATATGATTTGTTTGAACTTCTCTTTCTTGGAAAGTTTGTTATGAACATTAAGCAATCAGTACTTTAATAAAGAAATAGATGTTCACCGCTCTCCGTAAATATGGCCATCTCACGGCATTTTCACATTTTTTAATACAAAAAGTTTAAAATAGAATTCTGTTGACTAGTTAAGTACTAATGTTGCACTTTTCTCTCCCTTCCCCTTTTAGCCCTTAACAATTGTGGGTACATGAAAAGGGCTTTACTCAGGACTTTAGTCCATATTTCTGATGAGATGGAATGAGGTCTGTGAAAACTTGCTAAATACGAAACAGGTCTCACAATCCCTAATACGGCAAAGAAAAAAAAATTGGGATTATATCCTGAAATATAAATTTATTTCTGTCAATATTAAACAGCTTCATCCAGGATCATTCTAGAGATAAGGAAGACATCTGAAAATCCACTGTAAAAGAAACACTAGGAAGACAGGAAAATCATCTTTTCCTGTGAATTTTCACTGCAATCTGAGTACCAGGATCCAAAAACGTACCAATGAAAGCTGGAGAGAAATTGCATGCAAATAATATTTATTATTTATTGTGCCTTCAGGTCAGTTTTTTTAACTCCTGGTGACTGCCTAGATATCTCCATATCAGAACTGGTTTGCCAATGTCTCCTTCTCAGGGCTGAGAGAGATCGAATGGCCCAAGAGTCACCCAGCTGGCTTCTTGCCCACAAGCAGGACTAGAACTCAGGGTTGCTTAGTTTCTAGACTAACGCCTTAACACAAAAAGTACCAAGAAAAACCTGCACACATTTTTGAGCAGTGGCTGCAATCCAACATAGTTAATCTATTACAGTCCATTCACAGTGAGCATCATCATCACTTTGCTCTCTTGTATATTCATGTTGTTTGTATGTACATTTATAAGCACATCTGCATGCAAATATCTGCCCCCCCCCAAAAAAGCTACATGTTTTCCACTTTACTCTTTATAAATTATGCTCATCTTACACATATAAGCCAGTCTACTTTTGCTATTCATTATGCACTACAAACTCCATATACTGCCACTTTCCAAGAATACAACTGAGGCCTAAGTCAGCATTTTTACGATATCATCTGTACTGGCAAAACATTAAAGGCTCAATATTTAATAAACATAATAAACATCCCCATGAAACAAATTGTTCATAAACTACCTGTTTAATTTTTCAGGGTTCCTGAACCACATATTTTCTTATTAGTAGCGAGCCTGCTGGGCTGCAGGATAGATAGGGCCTGTCAGGGACAGAATATAATGTAGCGGTTTTATGAATTATTTCTGTGAGGAAAAGCCTATTACAGCTGACAAGATGATGATATTAGCCCATCATCATTCCAAAGGCACCACCCTTCCCCCTTTCATCCATCAGGCCTCTTGTATGGGAGCGGTTCGCCAGGCAGGCTTTGCATTGCCAACACAAAGACAAATACTTCCCTCTTTTCCGAGTCCATGAAACATTTAGTATTTCATTTCAAATCATGGCAGGTGACAGTAACAAATGGCCTAATGAATCTCCCTTATTGTCCCCGGTGAATCAGAAGATGAAAGAAAAGTCAAATCTCTTTCTCTCTCTCTCTCTTCTCTCTCTTCTCTGACTCTCTTTTTATCCCTAGAGATTGGATTTGTTTGTTTGTTTGTTTATTCACTTGGCCTGAGTAAAATGGTTCCCGCCAGATTCTAAAATGAATTTCTAGGTTGCCGGCAATTAGCAATCAGCAACAATGAACAAGAAAAAGCAGAAGATCAGCTATGTTGCTTTGATGCTCCCTTTTTCTCAATTTGGAGCATAATTACCTGGAAATGGATTTCAGTAAGGTTTTGGCATTGCATTTTGTTTTAATGTAAGTATATACTAAATGGATAGAAGTAGAGCTGGGGAGAACTAAAGCTTAAAAAAAAGAACATAAAATGGAGTTGTATATTAGATAATTCTGATAAGATGTGTGCATGGGAAAAATGTATCATGAATTATAAACTTATTGCCTTTTTTTGTTTTATTTAAAGGGAAATTGCATTGATGATGCTTACATTTTTTAGCAATGATATACCCGAGCCATACAAGTTTTATGTAAGATTGTTTTCTAAATGTGGTCATCAAAGAGAGAAGTCTCTAGCAGAGATGTGAAAGCTAGATTCTTATTTTAACACTGTACTGCAAGGCTGAGACACTTCCCCACAGATTATTCTACATGTCGCCCCTACCACCTTTCCTACAATTACATTTTAAAATTTGAAATATTTAAAGACTACCCACCATCTACAGCAGTGTTTTTCAACCTTGGGAATTTAAGATGTGTGGAGTTCAACTCCCAAAATTCCCGTGTCAGCATATGCCATGGGGAATTGAGGAATTCAAGTCTGCACATCTTAAACTTGCCAAAATTGAAAGCGGCTGATCTAAAGGTTCTCATATTAGGTTACCATCCAACAGAAAGTAAACTTAAACAGTGAGACCAAGTACAATTAATAACGTTGTTATTATAATGAAAAAAGAACATCTGATTTGTCCCAAGTCCTTAAGAAGGACTGGATATGTGGATAAAAATGCCATATCCAATCTAAACACCTAGCTGACTGTGCAATAAACCTTAATATAGAATGCTCAATCATCATCTTGGTCAGAAAGACATATTAGAGATTTAAGGCAGGATAATTTGCAGGAATTAAATCCTGAATGAAAGGATAATACTGGATGTTTGTCTGGAAACTAAAGGCAGATTGTATCAATACACATCTATCCTCCATGAAAAGCAACACAAAAAAGTATCTTGACAAAAGAGGTCCACTCTTGTGTCCTCTCCAAAGGTTCCTCCAATAGAGGGATGTTGTTTTCTCCTGATGTATCTTGTAAGGTTTCCAAACTTCTATAGAATGGGTCGCTACCCTTTATTTTTGCTAAGTCCTAAAAATAGTAGTTAGTCATGAACTTTTGTGAGAGATAGCTTACACATTTGCTATCTAGGACAATGGAATGAAAATCATGCTGGCATTAATGCTTCCATCACTTGACAAAATAAACCCTTGGCCTCAATGGGGGGAAAATGAATGTACCCAGTGAGATTCTCACACCCTCTTTCTTTATTAATCACATCGCTCCCAGCTTTCTCTTCTTGGAAATTTTCTCTCTCCCTTCTTTCTGCCATACTCAAGTTGTTCAGAAGAACATCTGTAATGTGGCTTTTTCTTAAAATAAAGTTTTAAAATACTTGATCTTGCCTGATACAGTAACAATAGTTTCTTAGATTAAATGGAAATCCTTTTTAATTGTTCATCCAGATTAACTTTATTGTACTACCTGTCTTTGTTAATTAATACTGATTTGATTTCAGTGATGGTTATGAAGCACTAAATGGACACAAGATCACTTTTATAACCGTATTAATCTAAGGTTCTAAAATTTTCATTTCATTTTATACAAAATGTAATTCTCTTTTCTCTTTTGTTTTTTACTGATTGTCTTGGCTGTGCTTTCAAATATCTTTAAAGTAAAATACCTGCTTTTCTTGCTTAGATGACCCTGTGAAGCTCAGTATCCATGGATAGCACTAAATAAACTGGCACTCAGATATATAAAATGTTTTCTTAATTAAACTGACAAAAGCAAGAGAAGTACTTTAATGCTGGAGTGTTTTATTTTTTTTTTCCATTCATACCCACTCTCTCTCTTAATACCATGATACCCTACCTAGAATGGCGGACTGACTGGAAAAATTGAGTCATTTTACATTTTTCAGTTTGCAAAATCTCAAGTTCTCTTGAATGTGCAAAAAAGGCACAGCAGAATGAGACAGATGCACTGACCGAAATAGGAGGTATATAGCCCCTTAAAAAGTTGTGCATGGCTCCTTGCTGTTACAAATGGTTCTACTACTTATGTGCCACTGTTAGATGTTACTGAAAAGGTCGTTTTTACAATGCTATCAACTGTGAACAAGCTGTAGCTCTTCAATACACTACCTACGCTTTATTTGCTTACTTCCACCTGGACTGCTGACAGGTATGCTCTCAGATGATGCCTTACACCTGCCTCCTTCCCCACTTGAACTTCAGTAGGAAGTGATAATAATACTTGATTTGCATATTTTATGCAGTATTGGAGATATGTTATTATTTTATGCAGTATTTGAGAAATGTTATTATTTCACTCCCTCTCACAGCTTTATGTATTGTAGGACAGCAGTAATAGGGTCTTGGTTAAAACCAGGCAATTTCCAAGAAGGGGAACCCTTTCAGGACCCAGTCAAGCCCCAGTAATACATTCCAGGTCTTATTTGAGAGTTAAGTCTAAGGTGACCAGACGTAACGCTTTTGGTGGGGCGGTCACTCTTTTTGCTAGTTTGTCCCACGTCACGCCTCCTTTTTAAAATGTCCCACCCCCATGCCGCCACTGCCGCCACCGTCATGCAGCTTCAGCGGGCCGCGCCTCCCAGCTCAGGGCGGCTGCTGTGCGCCACGGCGGGCTGCGCCTCCCAGCTCAGAGCAGCCACGGCATGCCGTGGTGGGCCACCCTGCCCAGCCACCATCCTCTAAAATGGAAAGCCTTTCCACCAGGTCGTGACTTCATCAAAATGTCGACGTTACTAGTCATAACAATTCCTGTGCGGCCATGTTGGAGCTCCTCTGGAGAAATATTCTAGAGAAACCCAACAG